>VXBX01004178.1:839420-888598 GCA_013400415.1 Scytalopus superciliaris | reverse complement strand
TTAAATATTTATTTATTAAAGAGTTTATTTTTTACTGGGATATGAAGAGAATTCAAGCCCCTAACCCCAATAAGAAATCATTTACAGTGCCAATATTTACTCTGATTAGTGTCATGATACAGAAATGACATTACATTGCAATGCATCCAAAACCTGAACATTCATATTTCATTGTTTATCTGTTACAGATAAGGTTATATTTTATGCACATACCATTGCCTTGTAACTGTCCTTACTTGGAAAAGAATGTTTGATTTTCTTTACCAATGAGAGTGCCTTACAGATCTGTATCAAAGTCGAATGCACATTTAAAAGGGAAATTAAAAATTATTTCACTTTATTTTGTTTACTGTTATTTTTTAATTAAGAACATTTTAGCATACGATGTGTAACATTGCAACCCTGAAACAAGTGTGAAGAGTGTATTGCAGTTACCTTGAAACAAAAAAGTAGCATTAGCTCATGAAATTTTGTTTCAAATCACAACATGCTTGATAGTTTTTTGCCAAAGGGTTCCTACTATCTTCACTAACACACGGATAGCTATTCTCTGTATTATTTTTCGTAGGACTTGTGTAGGGTTTTCATCACTATGCAAGATGTTTTAATTATATTCCTTATTAATATACTTAAGGGGAAACATGTTTCTGATATTGCTGAATGAAAAGCTTCTGTAAGTGAAGGTTGTTTCTCTGCTGAGTACAGGGAAGCCTAAGAAAACAACTTTCTCATCTTAATTCCTCATTTAGGGAATATTTTCAGCATAAGTTTTTCTGTGAAAACTGTCAGGACAGAGATGAGCTGAGTCTCTATGCTAGTTCCAGCTATACAACAGGTAGATCACACTAATTTAATTCAGATCTCAGTTATGAAGCACAAACTCATATTAACTCCATATTAACTGATATGGAGGTATCTGCTCTCTGCAAGAATAGTAAAGGTTAATGGCAGACCCTATATGATTTAGACCTAAACCTGCTGAAACTTGCTCTCAGATGATTTGCCACCTTCATGGGCAATGTCAGCCCAGAAGGACTGCAGGTAAGGCAGTTCAGGAGAGGGCAGCAGTTTATACTGTATGGGACGTGGTCTTATGTTTCAGATGCCAATGCTCACAGTGGGCTCTAGCTCAAGATAGTATTTTCATTTGGTTTTATGGAATTATATATGGTTCAAGTACTGCACATGCATAATTTCAATAAAATCAAGGTATTAATGGAAAGCATTTTCCAGTGTATAGCACGCTTGCTAGAACTATTGCTGTGCCAGAACTTCTTCCAGTCTATAGTGAGAAGTGAATGAACATAGATTACTAATGGATTGTGGAGAAAGTCATTTTACTTTCTGCCAAATAGAAGTGGAATGCAGCTATATGAAAATATGTATCAGCATTTTGTGGCTAGCAATATGTGGCTTACTAAGGTTAAAGGTTTCATTTAAATTTTCTGAAAAATGGGGAATGGAAGATCAACAGTGCACTGAAAACAGCTTAGTAAAATAATGTTGCAATGTACTTCCATTTAACATAAAGTAATGATCTTATAGGTGAAACTAGTTCCCATTAGTAATAGATCAATAACTGAAGACAAAAGTATATGCTTTAAAATAAAGTATATGCTTTAAATTTTTTTCCTCTGCATCTTCAAAAGTAATTTGTTCCATATAAGTTGTGTAAAAACGGAGTAGCTGCTGCTCGGGATGTAATTCCCACACATTTCTGGCAAACACTCAGTGTTTAAAGCATACCAATAAGAGTTATCTCTCTTTGATTTAGTCATTTACTGTTAGTCTTCAAAAGTAGTTTGAAGATATCAAGGGCTGTAATCGTGCTTATTATTGTTGTGCAACTTTTTTCAAAGATAGGATTTGTTCCAGAACAGTAACTGAGGATAACTTTAAATGGTGAATAATAGGCTAAAACTTCTGGATCAGAATACTTACCCAACATATAGATGAGGAAGAGTGATACATGCTTGCCCCATTCCCATTTTAGATATTTGCAAATAATCCTTGAATAAAACGTAATGGAGCAGGTACAGTAGTGATGAATGACTGTACGAAACCTCCAGAACACTGAAAAGCTGTCACAGCCTTCCTTTTACTTCTGGTGTATTGCCATTGAAGAAATATATTGAGTTTTCCTATTTCAGTTTGCTTGCAGCATTTATTTGCCCTCTGTTACATTCTGTCCATCATGATCTTCAGATACATTTAATGTTTTTCTAGCTTGAAAATGGTGGATGAAAAAGCAACACCTCAAAATAGCTCTTCTCACATGTTAATAGACTAATAGCTTTAGTTGTCACTTGAATTTTTTGTGTGGGGTTTTCACTCCCACTGCAGAAAGCCCAAGGTTTGTTCTGTTTAACCAGTGGAGTTAAGGATCTAGTTTATCACTCATTACATTTTGCATAACTCTATCAGTCTGAAAGCTGTGGGCTGCTCTTCATCCTATGAAGGGGGTAATCAGATGGAGATAACATTGTTCAAGGTTCAGAGGAAATCTCTGAAGGCAGAGAAAATGCCACATCTTGAAATAAATCCCTGCATGATTGACTGTCCTATCTTTCCCCCCCCTGCGCCCCCCAGAGAAGGAGAACTGTTCAAGGCAGTTAATACAGTTTGCATAGCAGTTGCAGCCCAAATTTCTGCTTCCCATGGATTCTCCTTGTAGCTGTAAAACTTGGCCCTCTGATCTCAGACTTGGCTGGAACATGCCAGTTCTGCATTTCTTCATATATTTTGTTTTTTGTTGTTCTCATTTCCAAGTTGTGTCAGAAATAATGTACTGGCCATACAGAAGATTTTCTGAAGTCCAGGAGGAACCTTGACTTCTGAGCATATTTGAAGTAAAATTGTTACTTCTATTAATCTTTGTGCTCTTGATCAGAATGGAGCAGGTAGAATTCTTAACAGTCTTCTGTGGAAGTTTCTCAGTCATAATAGTTACTGGAAATAGGAGAACCCAAATGCCTCTGGAAATGGGTATTTTTTTATTAGATGAGCTTATTTAATCTGGAAGAGTGGACAGCTAGTGGGTTATCAAAAAGGTACACAGTCCTTTATTGGTTTGAGCCATTTGTGTTTGCCTAGAGCGGTTTGTTCCCACCCATATCTTTGTGGTTTCTGTCATAAGGTAGTTATTTTATCTTTCATACTCAGTTGTGACAGCCACCTTCACTGCTTCTGTCTGAAAGTCCAAATCACTGGTATGGCCATGTACTCTGGTAGCACCTTCTGACATATGAGGGTCATTTAACAAGTGTATTTTCATAATAGCTTTCATTTCCAGCTATTTTCATTTCCTGATGTACTTTTTTAACTCTTTTTTTTCATAGCCATCCAATCTGGCTTCAGTAACTCTGTGAAGTTTACCTAAACATAGGTCTTTAACAGCAAATCTAAGAGCAATGGGTGTGATTTATTTATTCTTTTCTGCTAATGTAATCTTAATAGTGCCACATGACTGTGGCTCTAGTTATATCACTGCAAACCATTAGGTTTGCCTTACTCCTTTTTCTGTACAGCAAAGACCTAAACAGAGGTTAGGCAATTTTATACACCATAAATAAATCTTTGCTATTGCCTTAATGCACTGGACCAAGCCTGTGCCAAATATTGAGAACACTGTGATAAAATGCTTAAATTTTTCCTTATCTTGCTCCATACTTCATGGAGATGCTCTTGGTAAGGAGACCTTTTGGAGATCTTTACTGCATTTGTTCCTTTTACTTTTCGTGTAAGAAAAACTATTGGCTTCACAACTGTTCAAATCTCTGTAACTCTATGGTGTTTTTTTTTTCAGTAATGGACCCATTTGAAGACTCTAGTTATATGAATGTAGCAACAGCTGCATGAGATAAAACAGTACCACATCTTCAGTGCATTGGGAGGAGAGTAAGACGGGCATTCTCCAACGATTCCTCTCTGGGCTATTTCCTACTATGAGGCAGAAAAGAAATAAACTTTTCACAGTTGAAGGACATGATGGTGGAATTCTTCACTTCCTGGATATCTGCATAAACCTACACTTTATCAAACATTTCTCTTAAAAGAATTTCCTTTGCAGTAATAGTGTGTTCATCTGCTGTGGTGGAATTGTTGCTGTTAACATACCTGGTGTCAGTATACATCTGGATGTATATGTGCTTTTCTCAGTACATGGGAATAAATACACTGCTAGAGAGAGAAAGAGAACATTCTGAAGTTGTTATATACCATCAAATTGGTAATCAGGGAAGTTTGGTTTGTGACATAAGTTTTAACTCAGTTTTTGAAACAAAGTTTTGCCGAAGTTTTGACAATCCTGTATGAGTTCCTAACATTCAGAGATTCATGGGCAGAAAACAGAAAGGTGTAAAAGCTTCTCAGGTGAGACATGACATCTTAATGAATAAGCTGTGTGCAAATAGGAAGAGAAAAAAAATCTGAACAGGGAAGAGGTCAAACAGTTACTTCTATTGCCAGTTGGAGAGAGATTAAGTTTCAAACAGAAATTGGTTGGCAGGTTGCCAAAATAACTGTTTCATCTGCAACATGATCAGACACTAGAATCATTCTGAAAGTTTAGGAAAAAAGAAAAAGTACTGAATTAAAGCAGCAGTGACAGTATCTCTCTGTATTTTGAATATAACATAAAATTCCATTGGTATTCTCTTATTATAGCAAGTCTGATAAATGTAATTCATGGGGAGAGGAGTAAGAATGCTCAGCAGTCTTTTGACAGTGAGCTGAGTAAAAATCTTCATGTGGTAAAGTCTTGGTTTATGTATTTTGTCTAGTTACAGGAATATTGAATCATACTTTTTTTCTCACTTAAAATGCACAAACTGCATATTGAAGATATGGATGTCTTCAAGTTAGGAGCGTTAATTGATTTATGAATAGAACTCAAGTTAAGTAACATTTGTCTCTCAAATGTAATGTTTTAAATATATATTTCTACTCTAACATATATTTATGAAAGGTGCTTTTCAAATGAGTTACAGAGTTTCCTTTGTTCCTGGCAATAACAGTCTCAGTCACTGACTGTTTCAGGGGACATGTTTGTCTATTATTCATGCAAGATCTTCCATACATCTCCAATTCCAGTGGTTATAAGGTGCCATAGACATGAACATGGGTCTCAGGGAGGGTAGGTTTGGCTTAGAGTGGTTTCATCTATAGGTTGCTGAGGTATCAGAAGGTGGTGAAAGGCAATTACACTTACACAGAAGAGTTTTTAGTAGTTGACCACTATTGTGCTGAAGCTTCTGGGTAAAAGCATTAAGTAATAGTAGCTGCCAAGTCATTGAACTCCTGCTAATGCTGATTCTATGTCTTTTAGTTTGCTGAGCCAGAAAATATAATTTTCTCTTCTAGTAGAGATATAGAAGGAAAGGTGGTATAAATATGATGAAGGTGAAATGATAGAAGGGGAATATTCTCAGGACTTTTTGCAAACTCTGAGAAAATTTTCATGATTAGTAAGTCTTCCTTACTAGAGAGCCTACTTATCAGGTGAGATATCAAGTTTTGAACTCCAGCCAAAAACTCTTTTTCTTTTCAACTGGACAAAGACTGTGTCTTCATCTCCTAGATTTGGCACTACTTTGGCCATCTACTCTTTCTGAAAACTAGCGTAACCCAATGACAGCATGATAAGTCAGAACTGCATTCTGGTCTTTGTTCTGCCTTTTCCTCTAGTTATTCAACTTTGGGCCTATCTATTTAATCTTTATGTCTCAGTTTTACCACCTGTAAAGGGACAATATATCTAATTAATCATTGATGCAGAAAAGTCTTGTAAGACATATAATTGCGTAAATTTGTCAAGAGTTTTAACCTGTTCCAGAGGGGCCTATTAAAAGGATCTGTCCCTTTGGTAACTTTTAGCATGAAGATATGAATGCATGCTTGTAACCTGCTGTATTCCTGATGTGATTTAGATCAGGTTTGGATTTTTAAAATGTCAGAGGGTAGCTTTTCCTGTTCAGGAAACTTCTTGTCATGGTTCTACAAAGCTATCCTGTCTTGCTGGCCCTCCAGTCAAACTTTCACAACCGTAGTCTTATCCTCTGTGATTTAGTGTAGGGATCTGGATACCTGGATTTTTTTTTCTTGTTGATCTCTTTACAGCTAATCCAAAGGATACTCTACTCTTGCTACAATCTTATTCTTCAAAACAAATGAAGAGTAGATTTTTGCTGTGAGAAGTTTGCTTTATTCAAACTTTCCTTTATGAGAATCCAGTACTAAACAGTCACCAAATGGTCAGGAAATGCTCTTAATTCTATGCTATTGTCTTTATGTATAAACTAGAAACTGCGCACGCTAAACCCTGTGTGGCATAGTACCTAGTTACTCACAATTTCTCTTTTAGGCCATGGTGCCATGAGTATCTTTTCCAAAATCATAAGATCTCCTAAAGTGAGTTTTGTGCTTGTGATTGCTGAACTCTGTATGTACAAGGCACAATATGAAATTGTCTCATGTAGTATGAAATTCTTATTTGCCTACAAATGTCTTATGGCTGTATTCAAGTACCATTGCAAGCACCACACTGCATTTGATTTATTACTGAAAATTTAGTCTAAGATACCCTCATTTATGTAGTGGTTGTGGTTTTGTGGCTTGTAACCTCAGTTAACTCCTCAAGCTTACTGTAATGAGGAGGTAAATTCTTTTATCTAGGAATGTGTCTGCTAATCTTAATTATGTAAAGTGTTCTCCATTCTGTGATGGTGCTAGGCAAACAGCTGCACTAAGACTTGTCTGTAGGTCTTCTTCATGATATATACACCTCAAAAAGCTCAAGTCATCTAGTTCTACCTTATTAGCAGTGTTTGTCTTAAGCTGTTCTATCTGCTCTCACCTTCGTTAGGTCACTGTTCAGGATACATTTCCTATTCCTGAGCATCTCTGAAACAGATCTCTTGCAGTTCAACAGTGCTTTTTCAAAAACTCTCTCAATAGAGCAAAAATAAGGTACATATCATAACCAGGTATTGTGTTTGTTGCCTTGGACAATTACAGCATTCAGGATCAAAACACAAACCTGTCTTGGCTGTGCAGTGTAGTAGCCCTTGCTACCTTTGCATATTTATGCATCCCTTTGACAGCGTTTCAAATGAAAAGGTGACAGATGATGAACGACACGTAGCACTCTCATATGTTTTCATATTAAAAAAAAGAGGTACTATTGTTTTAAAACAGCAAAACTCTTTTATCTCATGAAGAAACTTCAATAGTTTCATGAAAAGTTTGGTTGCTTAAAAAGTTGGTGAGTGTGCCCATGTGTTTTCATATGATTCCTTTATGATGCTGGCCAGCAATGATGAAATTAGCATGTTTTGATCTATATACAAGTCGTTCATAAAGAACTTGAAAGGAGTAGTTAGGAAAATCCGAGTGCTGAAACATTTAAGATATACTTTCTGGTCTCACTTTTGTGTGATTGTCAGCCAGGGACTATCATGATCAAGGTAGCTTGCCAATTGCCTGCCATAGTAATAATATTTATTACTGTAGTGGGGATTTCCTATCAGAGATCTGAAGACAGACTTTTATACATTGCTTCTCCTAGGCAACCTATTCAAATCAGCAGAAGAGATCTGATACTAAGAGAAAAATAATCAAAAGATATATATTTTTGATCTTGAGATTTATTTGAACTTTTTTTTTCTTTTTTCCCGGGTTTTCCTTCACATAGATGATAAAAAAGTGAAGGAAATTGGCTGATGTTCTGCTTTTCTATACAAAATTCATAACTGTTTAGTGATATTAAAATTAATGTTTTTTGCTACTGACTTTTGAGGTATAACATTTATTTTTTCATACTACCAGAAAGTAGATATATACAGTTTCACAGGAAATTTATCTCTTTTAAGTCTGTTGGAAATATATGAGAATAGTTATCTAATCAAATCATAACTTGTAGAATTTCTGCTTCTTTTTTCCTAAGACAGAAATAGTGTTCCAAAGCAGTGAAAATGACAGGATGGGGTTAACATATTGTGAACAATTCCCAGTCCCGTGCCCCTGACTATTTGCAGAAATGATGCTCTCAGTGCAGTTGATTCCCTCCAAAAGTTGATCATTCAGTCATCAATTTTTCTTCTATGTACGTCTTCCTCTCACAAGTACATTTACCTTCACAAGCAAATCATGATCTTCCTAATTACCCATTTTTGCCTATTTTTAGAAACTATAGCCTGAGTTCATTTTTCAGCCAACATCTCCTCTTTCATTGGAGAGACCTGGACTTTTCCAATAAAGGCTATACCCCAGCTGATTGCACTGTTCAGTGTTTACTTTCAGAGGCAGCTCTGGGTTTTGAACAGCTGCCCCTGCTTTTACAAAGGGACATCCCTTCCTGCTCCCGAGGAAAGCATTGCCTTGCCTCCCAAGGCATGCCAAATCCCTCACCCAGTGTGGCTGCCTTAGCCTGCAGCACCAACACCGGTGTTCCTGTGCAAAGAGCTGCATCTGAGGGAGATGAAGGAGCAAGGCAACAAAGCACAGAGTGCCTGAGAACAAGCATGTGCTGAGGGGTGTGGGGGGCAGCAAAGGTGTGCGTGCATGGAGGGGAGGAAACAGCAGCCAGAGGTAAAACTGCTTTGCTAGCATTTAGCACTTGGTTGGTTCTATAGCTGGAAAGCAGGATCAGGAACTCTCATTGGCTGTCTATCCTTAAAAGGCAGGTGAATTTTTTTCTTTTAAAAACATTCACTAGAGTGTTCACCTTCCATATTGTCTGAACCACAGCACCCAAGGACTCCTGTGGTATGGGTTTTCATCTCTCTAAAAGTTCTGTATTTTTTTTTCCAGTTAAATAGTCACAAAGGTGATTACTGGCAAATATAGTGGTGTTTTTCTCACACTCTACAAACTGTACGGGGAACACAAGTTTATTTGGTAGGGAATGCTGATAAAATTATAATTTTATAGTCATGTTTTTTGTCACCTGTGTCTGATTATACAAAAACCTAAAGACTTTGGACTTTATATTCAGTCCTGTTCTGGCACATTCACTCACAGACAAAACAAACTATTAGAATTATTCCTCTCTGTAGTTTTTCATCTCTATAATTTACAGTTATAATTTCCTAAATTCCCCTGGTGGCTCTGTAGCCCATTAATAGTTCCTAGTATTAAAAAAAAAAAAATTATGTTTCAATAAATTATTATTTTATTTTGAAACATGAATATATTCATAAACAAGAATGTGAGAATATTATATTTCAAATCTGAGTTAATATCTCATTGTGTCCAATGAAAAGACAAATCTTGCCAGTAGGTATTTCAGCAGGAAGGGAGGATAGGACACATACCGTAGAGCCATTAGTGGGACCGTTAGCTTCACTGGGAACCTTAGCCACCTATGATGCCTCTTAGAAAACTCATAAAACGTGATCTGCAGTGCTGGTTTCCTGTAATCATCATCATCATCACCATCATCCTGGCTTTCATTTTTTCAAAGACCTCAGTTTAAAAGTTACATTTCTGCTTGCCAGATTAAAGCTGTCATGGAAAAAAAACCCCAGTGCCTAGCCATGTAGATTGGAAAAAACAAGAAAATATTGGGAAATAATATTTTTTCATATGCTAAAATTACTAAGATAACTATTTCCTTTGACTGTGTTCTTTCCTTCTATTTTGAGTAGACTTACCTCATCTCATCACATTATGTAAAGTCTTCCTGCACCCAGCGGGGCAATGATAATGTCAATTTGCTGCTTTCTAATTTCCTGGAACCTAGTAACTTGCCAATAAAGTGAAGCAGAAAATTAAATTAAGAGAATCCTATATTTTTAATGAAGTTTGAAAGGAAAAGTGGTGGGCAAGTAATCATGCCATTTAAATACAGCAAAAATCAAGACAAGGCACAAAAGAGATATTTCTATCAGAGACAAAAACTTATGGCCAAATCTATGATATGCTTATACTGGTGCACAACACTGGTAATTATTATTAAAAAAAAAAAAAAAAAAAAAAAGGGGGGGGGGAAAAAAAAAGAGAACATACTAATTTCACACAGATGGGAAGATCCAATCAGTTCTGATAAGGTGCAAAAATAACAAGTAGCCTGAGGTATGGCTTTGCAACACATCTGCTGTAATTTTGTACCCCTCAGAACTCTTACCTTTTACAGAAATACTTTTCCAGCCTTCAGGGCAAATGCCAGTAAAGGACATGGCATTTTGATAGAATGATTTTGCAGAGGAATAGGTGGAATTCTAAAGAATCAGAGATTCTTAAAATGGTTGTCACATGAGACATTACTTGAAAAATAGAAATCCCTCAAAGAATATTGTGAGACAAAAGCAGTCCACTTTAGCACACTGCTTAAGACTTCTGTATATGGAAGGACAGTACAACATTAAGGAGGGTGCTGTCTCTTAGCAGGCACCTACAGTACTAGTCCTGTAACCTTGAAAAGTACAATCAAAAGGAACAGTACATTGGTGACAGTGTTGACATCATGCTGAACACAATTTATAGGTGGAAATTGAGTTTGTATGTTTTGATGATAGAATGTATTCCCAGGAAAAAAAAAAGAAAAAAGAAAAGAAAAAAAGCATCATCTGCAGCATGGGGCATTTGAGAACAATCTGTATCATGGAGAAAAGCATACACAAACCATGAATAGTTTTTATTAGTAGTTTTCCCTACGAATAGTGGTGCCAGGTCAGACTAGAGGGTCTGTCAGTCACCCTCAATATCCTATATAATGGCCAATGCCAAATGTGAAAGACAGAAGACAGGACAAAGACAAGCATATAGTGTTCTTTACCCAGTACAATTCTTTCATCCTCCAACTTCTTGCTTTACTTCATTATCAGTCATATCAACTACTTTGTTGTTATCTTTCTTAGATTTGGTGTCCATTAATGCAGAAGTTCCTTTTTCGCTTTTAATACTTCTTCTCCTTGATAGATATATCAAGGGAGGAAAGGAGTATAAAGAAACTAGGAAAGAAATAAAGTTCTTAAATGTGCTTTCGGTTCTAGAAAAACAAGATTTTCTGAAAATTAAGATAGGTCTTTGCACTATGGATTCAGATTTTTGTGTAGGAAGGGGGAAACATAGATATCTGTGATACAAGAGGAATAATTCTCACATTGTTCTTGGCCTTGTAAAGGCTCTTTACAACAGTCTATTAAAGCAGTTTCAAAATTTTATCTGGAGCTGACTTGATTCTTAGCTAGCCTAAGGATCAAAAAGATATAAAGATTGTTTAAAACCATTGCTTCTCCCATTACATTGATTTTTGCAACAGAGGTTTCTTGAATAGATCCTAGGAGTTAAAAATGACAGCAAATAATATGTTATTTGTTAATGGTATAACCTTTTGGCAAGAAGAAAAATATCTTGATTCAATTATCAAATTTAGCATCTAATTTTAAAATCCATTCCAAGGTGTAAGATTTGAACACTCCAAAATGTAAAAATAAATTTGTTTTTGGAAAAGGATTGATTTATCACCTAACATAAAATCATCAGCTTTCCTTGGTGATTATGAAATATACAAGTATAAAAGAATACAACATTTGTTTTGAATGTTACACTGCCATCTAATGAAATAACTGTAAATTACATGAAAACATTTCACTGCTTTATCATCTGTTTTTGGAAATAGATAGTATGGGATACAACTTCATTACTAATAGCATTTATAATAATAGGAAAACAATACCTTTATTAATTACTTATTTATTAACATTACAACGAATACTAGTTTTTAATATTAATANATTAGCTAATGACATGGCAAGCAGCTGGAAAAACTCACCATATGGAGGATTACTGTGAACTAAGTAAATACAGTGAAGAAGGTTTTCTCTGAAGACATGAAGAAAAAACCCCAAATTAAATGATATTTCACTTCTTCTGTCATAATAGACTTTTTTTTCCTGTGTGTCATATAATCCTAAACACAGTATTTACAGTGTCAGAGGTTGTCTTCACCAACTAGTGCTCATAAGGTCCTAAAGCAGTTTTGGGGATGAAGATACAAGGAGTAATGGCCATGGGCTCTGTTTGCAGACATGCAGTGTAGTTCTTGAATGAACTTGAAAAGTCGCTAAGGGAAAATCCTGCCCTACATCTGTCTGCATAAATGTACTGAAACACAGCAGCACTGCTATGTGGACTTGCAGCAGAATAAGGGGATCCCCTGAGGGTCCGTAGTGCTTCATTTTCTGGGACTGTTGGCGGCCAGCTGGGATCCAGCCCTGTTTGCTTTTCCCCCATACTGGTGATTCTGGGGGTCTTAGGGAGCTCCCGAGTAGCTTGCTGGCAGCTCTGGGTGTAGGGCTGAGTGTCTCAGCATGGGAAGACAGTGCATGAGTCCACTCTGCACTGTGCTATGGACTTATGGCAAGAGGGCTTTCAGTCTGAGTTTAATTTCTCAGTTGTAAACAACCTTACTCTTGGTCGACTTTCAACTGTGGCAATGCTAATTGAAAACAAACTTATTAGTTGTCATGTTTGTGTAACAAACCCCACTGTGAAGAACACCTACAGATGTCAAAACACTTCACTATAGACAAATAAACAACATTGCTGGCATGTCTATTAATTTACTACTGTTTTACTGCAGAGTGTAACCAGTAGTATTTATTTGACAGTCTCAGTTGATACTGTGCTAACAGGGCTAAATCTAACTGGCTATGTCATAATAATAAAGACATTGATTTTTCACCAATGTTCCTTGGGTCATCCTGTAGCTGAAACTTGACATAAACAAAAGAGGAAAAGGCACATACACTAACAAGTAGTATAGTTTCACCAATCACCAAGTCTGAGATTTGGCTTCTTCAGTGAATGAGAGCATCTTGTTGATTTTATGGAACATCAGGGTCTTCACACAGGGAAGATCAAAGGGCTGCTTTATGTTTAAATACATAACTTTATGGGACAGATGGAATCCACTCAGAGAGACCCATGACACTCAGGGATAGATTATCAAAAGTTTCAGACACTAGAACCTATTAGTGTGTTCAAACCTTCATTCCAACACTGTCAGCACTTTTAAGCTCTGTTTAAAGCATCGGTATACAATTTAACTACTGCGAAAGTTCAAATGGAGGTTAAAAGGATGGGCTAAAGGATGTGGCAAATGAAAATAAATTTTGGGTTACGTTTCCTTTGTTTCCACGCAGATATTTTGGGTTAACTTTTGGATATAATTTTGTTTCGCAAGGGAGAAATGAATATTCATGTGAAGCATACTGGAACTTGAAATATTTTTGGTCAGGTAATAAACACTAAAATATTGCATGTCCTTGCCTCAGATCTTGCAGAATGAAAACTACTTTTTTGCTCTATCATGGTTGAAAACAGTCCAGGAGTTTCTATCAAGTAAATCAAATACACTCAGGAAGAAAGGAGGGGTGAACTCACCCTTTTAACAGCAGTCTTGTTAGATTTTGTAAATTCCCATATTTGCCGATGTTTTGCTTGATAATGAATTCTAGTGCCCTGGTAAACTCATCTTTTTTTGAGGAAGACTCTAACTGGGATTTCTGCTTTGTGTGTGGAAGAGCACAGGGCCCAAGATGGAGCCCTGTGGACCCCCACTAGTGACAGGTCACCAGTCTGATGTCACCCCATTCACTATTACCCTCTGTGCTTGACCCGTGAGCCAATTGCTCACCCACCACAGGATGTATTTACTTTTGAACACTCTTAAAGCCCTGTTTAGAGACCTGCCATTCTCTGCTCTTCATTCAAATGGCTTCTTCTATGAAACAGTTAGCCTTTCTCAAATTGCTGTTGAGAAACCTTCTGTATTTAGGACTTTCTGTGAATTGCTTAGAGACCCATATGAAGTGATGATATTGTCAAGCTATTAGTTCCTTAATTTATTCCCCTTTGGGGTTCAGGTTTGAAAAATAGTATGCCTTAAATGGCAGCCAGCTCTTCATCTAATTGAAGTGTCATATGAATAAATAAAGGTTTAAGAGCTCTTGCTGAGTAGTTCTGCAGATGTTTTTTTCACCTGGAAGCAAAGACAAAAAAAACACAAATAAGCTTCACCTTCAAACAAGTGGAGTGTCAAATATTCTTCTTTTTGAAGGACTGGAGAATAATAGAATGTAAGAACTGCTGCAACATGGGGCCTTGTTTGTTTGTTTGTAACACAAGCCCTTTGCACTTCAGCAAGAATACTCTGTGCTTATGGACTGCCAAAGAATACCCAGCAGATACTTGGGCTCAGCTTTGACTGGATGACCTTTAATCATGTCATTGCAGCCACTCTGAAAATCAGGGAGAATAATTAGACCACTCATGAGTTTTTTTAGCATATGCCTGGTCAGATGTAACTGTGATTATGCAAACATTTTGCTAGACACAGAAAACAGTTCCACACAGCCTGTATGATTTTTTCCCATAAGTTTGTAGCCATAAATTATCTTTTCCAACATTATTAAAAGTCTGTTAGGCAAGATAGCCTTTTAATAAAAATAAAATAGCAATTTGTTAGATTTTGACAAGAAGGCAGAATGCAATCTCTATTTTAAAACTGTGCTTTAGCATCTCTTTGATCGCACTATTCTACGAGAATCCTATATTAAGTAAGGAATTTGAGAATGAAGAGGAAAGGGTTAAAAACTACACTATCAAGCAGGTGTGTTGGTTAGCAAAGGCTTTAGCTTACTTCTTGGCCCTCACACAGTGCAGGTGTTCACATCAGCATTTTCATCCTGTTTGATATCTAGGCTTTTGTGTTTGTCATCTGGGGACTTTTACACTGTATCTGTAGGAAAAACCCCCATTGCTTTGTTGTTTCGGCTGAATGGGATAAAACAGAATTTATTTCTCATTGGTCTTAAGTTTAAAAAGACTAACACAGCTATGTCTGCCAATCTAAGAGGTGGAGGGTTTTTTTAATGTGATAGTTTATATTATTGTAGATCATCCCCTACAAAACAACAACCACTGAGAGGTAAAGAACAGCCAGTTGACAATTAATGAAATCTGCAATTACTGATAAATAATCAGAAAAATATGTCAAAAATGCATTCATTTAATGTTTTAACTTATAAATCTGACAGGTGTGCTGGAAAAATGAAAAATATTTCTTCTTTATGATAAAAAAATCACTTTTAATTGAATCATGTATCTGATGTTCCAGAAAAAAATAATGAAAGATATAAAAAGCTCATGGAACTTTAAAACCCTTTACATATGCAAAAGACATTTTATATATCTTTATATAAAGATTTAAATGATCATGATACTTTGGATCAGCTGAGTCTGTGTTTCTTCAATGCCAATAGAATCTGCACAGTAATTTCTTTTACCATTTAAGTAACTCTTAAGACATACAAAGCCCACCACTGCCTCTTTCTGCTCTAACAAAAATAAAAGTGATGAACAAAGTATAATAAGGCCTTCTGAATAATTATAAAACTTATTCAGCACCTTGTTTAGTCCCTTCCTATTCAGAGTGTGAAACTAATTTTGAATAGATGGTCTCATACACTTGTTGTTCACAACTGACTTTATTTCGGGGTAGAAACTTACAGTAAGTTTCAGACATATTTACTTTCCCTCAGGGACTTCCCTGAAATTGCTTGAACTACTCTGATAATAAGAACTGCTAAAAAGAAAATACAATCCCTTCCACTTGTTCCCAAATTCATTTCTACAAAAAATTTTCTAATTTGTATTACAGTTATTGGCTTGGTGTGGAAGGGGTTTGCAGGACAACATCCTTGTATTCCTGGATGACATAGCAGTATGGACACTATGAGTAAAGATGTCAGTCTGCCTCTGTGATAACTAGGGAATCCTCTTTTTCTGAGTAATTTCCAGATAGCTGATTAACTTTGACCTTGGACATACATCAATAATGTTTCAAATTTCTGTTAAGAAGTAATTACACTCATATGATACATATAATGTATATATATTATTATATATACATAGCTATATTTTATCAGCAAGAAGAGAATAGTGATATTTTGTGGCCAGTTATTCTATTCTTAAGTATGCAGGTACATCCCCCTTCCTGAATCTCATTTAATACTTGTAATAATACAGAAGAAAGTTTTGGAACTTTTCCACACAACTGGTTTTGACTTCTTTTTAACTCATCAAGTGCTGTTTCAAATGCATGGAAAGATAATATACTGATGCTTTTAACAATACTAGACCAGAATTTTGTGGCATCAATGTGTTTCTAAGCTGTTACTGCAAAACACAGGAAGATACTCTTACGTGAGGTCATGTTGTATAATTTCCTTCCTGTGTCACTGAGCCAAAGTTAAAACTGTGTCATATATTTTACTGCAAATCTATAAAGCAGTGCATTTGCTACTTGAAAAACAATTCTATGGTCTTGACAAATCATCACACCAAAATTTACTGTGTATGTGAAAGATTTTATCAACTATGTCATAAGCTCTAAGCACTTAGAAGGGTTAAACTTTACTTTCTGTCATTTTATGGGGATGTTTACTGCTTTATCTCACCGTGCCAATACTTGGCTTGTACATGGAAAGAAAGGAAATTTTATCTATGATTCAGTTCCCATTAATCTGTTTAGCAGTTACTGTAATTCTGTGTTTTCATAACACACTTCACAGCTTAAGTGAAGATGCATTTCATCATCAGGTCAATGACACTGAAAGGATAACTCTTTAAAAACAGAGAAATTGTCTTAATACATCAGAGCCTGCTTAGAACTCATCCAGATGTCACTGGTACTTCATTATTCATTTTGGTAATGCTAACCAGCTGCCAGTTTAATATCTGACACAGGAGTTCATTTGGGAATCCTCCTTCTCCTCAGATAATCAGGCAAGTTGAACAATTGTTCTATATTAGCAAACTGGTTTATTGCCCTGTGAAATCTAAACTGAAAGTTGCAAATGTTGTGCTTTGAATCACTTTCATGTCTGAACATGATTGACGCAGAATGGCTTCATTAACTTCCAGCAAAGTGCATTAGAAAAAAATTTAAGAGTGAGTTTGGGTGCTGAAATCTTTGGCTTATTGTTAGAGCAGACCTGGCTTCTGTGTTGCTAGACATCATTTTTATTAGAATAATATTTTTATTAGACTATTTTTAATTTTTTATTATACTGTTTTTATTACACTAATTATTTGCAAGATTATTTTGGTAAAAAAAATTCAAAAATATTAATTAATTTTGATCATGAGTGTTAAGGAATACTTTCTGAAATGCTGAAGTAGAGAAACAACTAGGAAGAAAGACATTCTAGTTTTGAAGACTAGGGAAAATTCAGTATTTGAAAATAATGGGAAACTCAGGATTGGAAAACAGCAGAAAGTAAAACTTGTGTAGTTTCTAAAGTGATCTGAGGGTTACTAATACAATCCTTGTCTTATCCATGTAGAAAAAAAAATTAAATTTTTAAACATTGTCTCTTCAAAAAGAAAATTTCTAAGAGTGGGAAATGGGTTTCTGAGGTATTCAAATGTATGGTTATCATGACCTAATCCTCAAAATCTGCTTTATTCCTTTTCACTTCCCCCAGCAATATCCTAAAATCAGTCATAAATGGTAAAATAACTTTATTCACAGTCCATAGGTTTTCATTTCACAAGTGCTGAGGAAAATGCATTTTAAAAAAAGGCAGATTAAGGCTTTTAGTTGCTGTGCCTGGAAGTGAAGGTGGCTGCTGCAGCTTGTTCTCAGGATGTCAGTAAAACATATATTCAAAACCCAGGGAATATAATTCTGTTTGTACAAGTACTGGAGATGATGCATAAACCAGCTGTGAATGACTGCAGATGAGACCTCACCCTCTACCCATCCCTCATGCCCATTGCATATACATATCCCCACATCTTCAACATGTCGTGTGATCTGGTAGATAGCAATCTAACTTGAGGTTTTAGATATGAAATCACAGCTGGTTAATCTGGTTTTGATAAGTACTGGATTGAAGCTAAGATAATCAAGGGACACTTGATGTGTCCAAGTGTTTTTCCACATTATAGATTGCCCAGAGGTAAGATAATGAAATTCAACCAAAAGCAATTTCTGTTTAACAGAGCTAATAGTACGAACATACCATAAAGAGCTATTTGCCTTTATATGTGTGTATTCCAAATGGGAAACCTCAGTTTTCTGGCTTTGCAAAAGATGGTCACTATTCTTTTTTTGACAGCTGCAATGATGCTATGCAAATCTGTGAGATATTATTTATGGCTACCATTTCTACAGGAGGAGTTAATTATTTGAAAGAAGAAAAGAGATTAAGAGGTAGAGGAAAGCTGCACTGTTGCTAAAGGTTTAATGAAGAGAAAGCAGCAAATAGGATTTGTTTTAAAATTCCACCAAACAAATTATTTTGATCCAGCACACTAAAGGAAGAATGTAACTAGTTTTCCCAAAGCCAAGGATGAGCTGTTAGGAGAGGGAGTGAATTTTCTGCCTTCCTGACAAGGTATTGGTTTTGAGATCATTGATGCAAAAATCTGTAACCTACTAGATATCTGCCTAAGCCTGGTTTTACTTGGTTCAGGTGTAGAAATATTCCATTTCATCAAATTGGCCAGAGCATGCAAATAATTTAGGTTTTATGTACTTGACATTGCTGTAACATAATAAATATACAACTTCACTTACAGTTAGAAACACACAGGCATGTGGTATGTGGTCCATGATAAAGTCCCTTAGGAGAAATATACCCATTCACATTTTCTAAGGAATCAGTCTGAAAGAACAAACTCAAATGCGTCAGCAATCTGTGTCACAAGGTAGTAACATTTCTAAATCACTTGATGGAATCCTAAACCTGGACTAACATTGGCACTGAACTCCAGAGTTACAACAGACGTAACAGCTATTGAGTTGTCGGAATCAATAGGGTGCCTCAGCAAGAGAGAAGGATAACTGGCTCAGGAGAAAAAAATTACTGTGAGGGTGGTGAGGCACTGGAACAAGTTGCTCAGAGAACTTGTGGATGCTCCATCCCTGGAAGTGTTCAAGGATAGGTTGAATGGAACTCTGAGAGACTCGGTGTAGGGAAAGATGTCCCTGCCCACGGCAAGAGGGTTAAAATTAAATAACCTTTAAGGTCCCTTCCAACCCAGGCCATTCTATGATTCTATGATTTTTAAGATGAAGAGTTCATTGCCCTATAAGCAGTAGTGTATCACTCGTGTTACTGAAACAAGAAAGCTAGTGAAGGTGATGAGAATTATAGCTGGCTTTAGACTTTATTAGAGAATACATATTCTCTTTTTTCTTATTTTCAACATGAATGAGGTTTAACTTTATATTCAGAAGGAATCCAGTTTTGATTAATTATGAAGAAGCATTAATTATGAATTGACGAATTATGAATTATGAAGAAGCATTAATTATGGAGTAGTGAAATAATGTTTTAATTAAATTTTTGCAGAGTGAGGTGCAACATCTATGTTTTCTTGAAATCAGTCACATAACTGTGCTTGGATTTTCAGTATGTTTATATGGTATGTCTTGGTCCAAGAGCTACTTCAGTGCCAGTAATCAGTTGGTGCAGATGGACTGGAAGAAAAAGTTTTCTCCATATTTCCCTGTGTATATGCTGATATTCATGATAAAGATGATACTGGCCAAGTATTTGAAAGCCAAGAAAATGCTTAGACAGTTTCTCTGGATTCCATTGGACTGAGAAGATCAAAGGAAATACAGAGGGCATGGGAGTTTGATAGAACTTCTACCCTCTGAGAATGCTGGTGAGCAGCAGGTTTCTCAATGACTTACAGTCTGCTATATTTTACAATTCTGTCATCAAACATCATGGAGAAGATAAACACATGTGATTTCATCATGAATGAAGCAGTGGCAGGTGACTTCAGCTGTGCATAGGTGTTCTGTACCAATCTTTTTCTTGATGGAATACAATTATTTTGTCTTTTTCTAATGCATAACTAAACAGTTTTTGCCTGCAATGCTAATACTAATTTCAATAATTAAAACCCCCCAACATTTCTCTTTGCTATCCTTATACAAAATTTACAAATGCTTCTTTATTCTAATAAGACATTTGAAAGAGTAGGTCTAAAATTTTAAAAGTCAGATAAAAAGAACAGACAGGAGTGAAAATTTCCTGCTCAACCTTATTTCATCCTCTTGTGCATATATGTTATGATATAATCTTTAATTACACAATCACACACTGTTTTTCTCCCAGCAGACTTCTGGCTTATACAGTGAGTAATAGTTATCCAATATTTCTTTTTATCTTGTTCCCTATGTATTAGCCTCAGGCCTTATTTATGTTGCATCATCCAAAGTCTCTTATCACATCAGCTAATTGCTTCATGGCTGCTCCTAAACCTATCTTTATTTTCCCTTTGAAAGTGTATTATCAGTGTCCCATTTTAGCAGCTATGGAACTGAAGCATGAAGAGATTAGGGACAAATTTAGTGTGTCTATTTTTGGGTGCCAAAAATGAGACAAGAAGAATGATTCTTTTAAGAATACCCAACTTTTTGAAAGCAATAAGTTGCACCGCTCACTAACTTTATTTTCAATCTATCACAAATATTAGATGTCTCATTAAGATTTTTCATTGGGTATCCAACTGCATCCTTTAAAACTTAAGTGCATTCAACTTCATCAGTGCTCTTCTTTTTTCTGAAATCCCACCTCTTTTAGTTCACACTTTCTGATAACTTTTAAAAAACCATTAATTTTTCCCCATGTTCCTCATCTGTATGTGTCTTTCCCAGCATCCTGGTTCCTCTGCATCTTTCTAAACTCCAGATATTTGTGTTTTCTGTAGCCTCTTCTATAGATCCCTGTATTTCCCTAACTCTGCAACTGCTTCCTCACTTTTCTCTTTCTGCAAACTTGCAAGCTGTCTTTCCACACTTGCCACTCTTCTGCATTCGAAATAGGTAGTGTCCTCTTCTTTTGCATTGTGTGGGAGCCAGCTGACAGGTACTTGAGGACAGGAGAAATGGATGTTTTGCTTTCAGCTCGAGGGTCCTGTGTCACGTAATTTAGCAATTAGCTGAAGCAATCATAAAGAAGTCCTGTTACAGCCTTGCATCTCTGGGCAACAGTATGCTTGGTACAGGTGGAATCGTGGAAACCTTGACTGATCAGGTGTAAATGGAAGTCTTTGAAAAGCTTACAGTTCAACTATTATAAAGGGAATTTTTCAGAGACAGAAGATAGTGCATGTCACATCAGGGAAACTGCCTAATATTTCTGCTCTTGATGATACAAACATGGAGATTTTTAGCGGAAGATTTTGTAGGTGCCAAAAAACCCTCATTCTCAAAAAGAGACTGTGCTGTTGCAGCTGAAATCTTCCTCAAACAGTTCATGCTGAGAATGTTTTGTCAAATGAAAGTCTGACAAAATATATAAAGTAGCTTCAAATGCAAACCTCACAGTGAGCAATACCTCAGATGACAGTTTTATAACACTAGTAGACTATAAAAATAATAAATAATTTAAAAAAATTATTATTATGTATGCTCAGTCCTGATTTTAACCACTACATTTTAACCAGCTATGGAAATTTGTAGATGAAGAATTCAAAATGGCCTTTTCCCTTCCTTGCCGTTGCTTTTTACTCTGGTGTTCCTGTTTTTCTTTCCCTCTCCTGCTGACTCTTTCTAGATCTTGGAAAGACATCCGGTGTTTGGCCACTTTTGACCCCTCAATATACAGTAATGTTACTATATGTTTATCCTGTGGTTATGAGAAATAACTAAATAATAGTTTGCATATGAGTCTTTCTGTTAAAGGTACTTATTTACACTGGAATTGTATTTTGGAGTAATAGGGCACATTTACAAGGCATAAGTCTTCCTGGTTTTGGTTGTGCAAGAGGAGTTTATATTCAGTATAAATAAAAAATAACATATATTTGAATAGAACCTTCTAGCAGTAAATAAGCTATCTGAAAAGGCAACAAAAATATAAATACTTGTAAAGAAATTGAGAATAACATAGTAACAAACCACTGTCTTGAGATAGATGATAAGTTTTTTTTATATTAGAGGTTAATGATAAAAAATTGTATTGGATACAAAAAATAAACAGCACTCATTAACAGGCATTTTTTGAAGCATTTTGATATCATCACTTAACTTTTTATATAGGTGGAGAAGTATGCAGAGATGAGGGTGCAAGTAACACTTCCAAACGAGTAGAGGCACAAAGGAATTTGAGATGATATCCCTAATGAAACCCAGAGCTGCAGCACTGTGAGAAAATTAAAGCTTGGGCCAAGAATCAAAGAGAAGCTCAAAACGCTTCAGAAGGCTTTTTATAGTCTAGGATCAAGGAGGTTTCAGCTTTTAGTGTGGAAAGGGCTAATAATGATCTGCTAATCTATGTGCAACATTTATATTGTTTTCTTTGTAATTTTTAACAGTCTATCAAAGCCTCCAAGTAAGGCTTTGCATGTTGGGAATCAGATGTGGCTATGGGTCCAGTGCATATAACACCACATTGGCTTATGTGATGTTCAGGAGGATGAGGAATGCTTTTAGGACTGTCTAAAGGTTAAAGACTTGAAATGCTGCTACTCACTTCAGTCACATTCTGGGAGCAGAGAGTAGACAGAGAACAGAACAGAAGCACCTGGAGCATATTTGCCCTACAATAAGGCTTCAGCAAGCAGTTGAACAGACACCAGATCAAAAAAATTTGTTTTTCACTTTGTCCTAAACTTTTAAATAAACTTCCAAAACAGCCAAGATGACAAAATTCAGAGAACTTTGAAATGTACTTTGAAATAATTTGTTTTTTCCCATCTGAAGAACAAAATTTTCTGGTACTTACATCCTTTAAATATTTTAATTAATTTTAGTCAATAGATACTCCTTATATCCTTAAATATGCAAACTCCTCTAAATTAGGTAAAGTTTTGACCCAAGTGAAACTGATGTTTTTCTGTTTATTTCTGTGTTACAGGGCCCTGCCTCTGGTTTTAAGTTTTTGTAGTAATCCTCAAAGCTTTTAATTTTCTGAAGAATCCCTGCTGGTAGAATATAAGCCCTCAAATATCTGAAGGAAAATATAGAGGAAAAATCTATGAGGGGGGGAAATGGACAGTCATTTGGATTATGAATCAGTGGGCTCCACTGATATAGGCTCCAAATACAGGAAGTTTTCAGTGTTAGTTTTTCAGCCCCCTTAAAATATGCATCCATGTTCTTGTATTGTAAATTCTGAAAGTAGAGGTCTAATTTATGTAACTTTATGTTGTTAATTTCTAACTAGTGACTTTTGTGGTTGATCAAGTTATTCTCGGCAGCAATTTTGTAATACATGAACAAAAATCCTTACTATTTCTTTGTAGCACTTCAATGAAATTTACATATCTACATAAAATGGTGAAATAAAAGAAATAAAATATCCTTCAATTTGTTTGTCAATCTTCATTGTTACACAAATGCTTACAAACTTCATATAGGTATGCATTTGTGGATAAATACAATTGAGTGTCCTTAAAGACTCTAATATCTTTCAAATGAATTTGTTAGAGGTGTAAAAGATCTATGAATTTTCCTGAAAGCAGGTTACCAGGCAGAAGGTGGAGAAGCTATAGTAATTCCCCTTTGCAGAAAAAGAAAATGTAGTCTATACTGTTCATAGACATTAAAGAAGTCAGACTGAAAGGAGAAAGGAGGGACAGCTGATGAGGGAGGAAGAGAAGTAGGAAGAGAATGAAAGAGAGGCTCTGAACTTCTTGCTTTCTTGAGAATTAACTTATTAGACACCAAAAAATCCATTTGAGAGGGATAACTTTGGTCAGGAACTGGATTATCTACTGTTTCAAAGTGGCATGAATATTCTTTTTTCAAATCATGAAATGGGATATGCTCTCTCCATGTGGCTTGTCTGCATGCTCGTATTGGTTGAGTTCATGTTTAGTTTAATTAATTTAAAATGTATGTTGATCATGAAAGACAAATTCACTGGAAACATTCAGAAAATGATATGAATTTCTAAAGCCTTTAACTTCTAATGACTTGTCAAGTCATTTCATACTAAGCTGACTTATCAATTATTTGCTTTCAAATTTTACAGCCATATTTAGAGACAGATCGTAGAACTCATCAAGTGAAATGTGGCCTCTGTTTAGGTCTATTGGAGATTACCACTGACTTCAAAGCAGGAATTTACCCATATTGTTCCCATTCACATTCTGGAATGTCATGTTTACTGGATGAAATACCATGTGTGTTGGCTTTGATTTTCTATTCAAATCACAAATGGTAGGATATGTTCTGTTAGCCAAAGAATTCTTATCCAAGGAAGACCAAATATTCTGCTGCTGCTGAACTATTAAAAGAAAGATGAAACTCAAACCTTTTCTATTAGAAAAAATTAAATCATATAAACTATGTTATTTTTTTTTAATCAAAGCAATAATTAGTTTTTCTTGGCAAGCTACTTTCTAAATTTTGTTTCTGTACACCACACATACAAAAAGGCATCTAAATAATCTCACATGTTTTGTGATGTGTTGGGTTGGCATGGTGAAAATCCTTGTCTTCAATTAATTAGTTAAATGCTATGTAAGAATTTTGTGAACATTGATGTGATTTGCAGTGGAATACAGAAACTCTGTAGTGCTGTTATAAACTGGAAACAAATTCTTGTTGGCTTGATAGAGAAATATGGTAGTAGTAGACAATAACCTCTTACAAAATAGAACCTAAGCTTAGGTCTACACTTAGGTCCCAGCTGGAAACGGGATCAGAAGCATAGGAATAAAGGAATAAAATTTCCAAGAAGACTCTCTGGAGACAGAAGTAAAGCATGTTGTCATTGCTGACTTGAGAACAAATGAACATAGATGATACTCCCTAAAGAGTATTTGAAATTGCCTAGGGGCTCCCATTTCCTAGGGTCTGCAGAAATTTGAGGAAAGACAGACAGATTTAAAGATTTGATTGTCCTAAAATGTGTTTTCTATTAAATGCTTTCCAAAGATTGTTTATTGCATATATTGCTTAAGGCACTCAAAAAAAGGTTGATGCCACATAGTATGAAGAATTCTGTCACATAAATATGTCAAGGTAAGGGCAAGAAAGACATGGACCATGGTCACTTTAGTGATGATCTATAGCAATAAAAAAGTTCCCAAACAGGGATTAATATATTGATTTTTTTGCTTGTAAAACATATTTTTCCAAAAAGATTTTATTGTAAGATGTCAAGAGACATAACAAAAGATTTGTTGATATTTGTTTCATATATGTTTTACAAGATTTTAATTAAATGAGTAAGAAATTAATCTCTGAAGATATATTTTGCACTGACAAGACATGATAGTAGTATGTGCTTGTTTTACTGTAGTAGAACTCAGTCTCTGATAGGGTTGTACTGTGTGTTGCTCTCAAAGTATCCCAGTATAAAAATGGGTAACTGTCTGTAGTGACAGGTTAAGTTCTTTTCTAATCTCAATTTCACAGAACAATTGCAATTTTTCATATTGGACATTCAGGCATATAGGAACAGGATGTGCTACTGTATGATCTGAAAAAGTACTACTGTCTGTTAAACTACATGTTTAATAAATATATTGTCCCTTTGACCCACAGAGGCCAAATTCCTCGGGGACAGATGCACTGTGCTCCAAATTTGTCTTTGAAAAAATTCCCCTCTCCATTCTTGCCCCACAATGGTCTATTGACTATAAATCAGGAATTGTGCAAATGTATCAGTTTTAGGACAAACTGTCACAGTCCTGAAAAAGAAATTGTGTCAGATCCGTAAATGTGCTTAGGAATATGACTGCTTTTGGAAACAGTAAGGACTAAATGCTGTAGCAACTTTTTGCTACCTTTGGTACCTTTGCCTGTTAAGGTATATTTATATGTTATATTTACCTTAATAACATTGTTGATCTTGGTTGGCTGTGGGTTTGTTTTGATTAAAAAGACTGCAGCAGATGCGAATATTCTTCACAGTACAGAATCTGCTGCCTTTGGTAAGAAGATGTTTACATAGTCTTTAATAATATAGAGTATTGTAAATAGTGGTGCAAATGGCAGGATACACGATTTCCTGAGCTAGTCAACTAGCAGACAATCAAAAAAATCAATTTCAAGTTTGAGATATTGAATTATTGCATTATTTTTTGCCATTTTTGTCTGAGGGAAGGATAACCAAGGTTAGTTCTGCTGTCATAATGAAAACTTCAGGGAAACTAAGCATGTAAAAAGCCAGGAAAGCCATGGAAATGTTTTCTACCTAAAACTTTTCCATTGAAACAGATGAATCAGTAAGCCCTATAATTGAAATAACTTCTTGCCCTCTTGAGAGAGGGTGATTCCTACAGGTCAAAATAGGGGTTACTGGTAGGTCAGCTGAGATAGCCATTACTGCAGCTATCTGCACAGTGTTTAGGCTTTAAGTAAACCAGAGATGTTATACTGTGGAGCTGTTGGTTCTTAGCTGACTTTCATTAAGAAAAATACAGCTTATTGAACCCAAAATTATTGAGGAAAAGCCTTAAACCCTGTCTCTAAACAGAATTTGTATTAGGTGATGTAAAACTGGCTTTAGTACTTTTCTAGTTATAGTATAACAAACGTGTTTAGACATCAGGACCACTTGGAGCCGTAATTTAACTACTTTCTTGACCTTGTAACTGTTATTTTGTACTTCTATCACATTTCACTTTATATTTTCATTAGGATGCTATATTCAAACCAGTGTTGCTTTTCAGATATAAAATTAATTAATTTAAAGCACAAATATTTGTGTTACGAAAATAAACGGCCACTGAAATCGAAGCCAGATTGGTTGACTAGGACTTCTGTGTATGTTGTATGATCTAGTATGACTGTTCCTGAAAACCAAGCATAACATTTTGTTTTGTTGCATTAAAATATTAACATATATTAATTCAATTAATATTTTTGTCACATTCTCTTTCAGTAAAATTATTTGCACATAGTACTATGAGAATTGAAAATTGGAGAAAATAGTGGAATTTTTTTGTTTTGTTTTCAAGCTCAACTGTGAAAACCAGAAAATAAAATTATTTATTATGTGTAACAGCTACAGTTGATAAGTGTCACCTACTAGAAATTAGTCTGTTGTAAATTTTGAGAACTCAGTGCATTTTTTTGATGTAAAAAGTGGTCACACCTTAACGTCAGATGAGACATATACACTACCTGCTTTCTGAATGTCATGAATAAAAACACAAGTATGCACCCAGACATGAGATGCAGAATATTGTAAACTGTGCCTGACCAGGACATTTGGGGAAACATAGCTCCAGGATAAACAACAGCTTGCCCCAGCACGTAAGTAAAGATTCAGCCTAGAAGAAGAATGTGGATCTGTGTGTTTGTTCTGAAGTTTAGGTTACTTCAGTGCTCAATACATTCCCAACCCAGACAGATCTATGCTCCATGTGTTTTGATTAACAAAGGCTATTGTCTGCTTTCCAAACCTGCCTTTTCTATTTTGATGAGTTATCAGAACTCTATGTTATGTAGCAACTCTTAGCTTCAGTTGGCTTGAGCTGATTGCTCATTTATTCTATATCACAGAAACTGCTGTCAAGAAAATACACAACAACAATGATCAAGAATCAGTAGTACTATCAGGACCCTTGAAACACCCGCTTTGGTTCCCTGCTATTTTATGGTTAAGCTGAAGAACTGCCTGTGTCTTGTTAAGGAACCTGCTGTTCCTTAATGGGGCATGGCTTTCTGACTATTAACTTGCCCTCTCTCTTCTTAATCAGATAAACTGGTCTGAAACACAGACCTTTCCTCTTCACAGATGTCTCTATTTTCTACTCTCAGGAGTTCTGCAAAGCACAGGGCCATTTTTCATGTTAAAAGAATAGAAACTCTGGCTAATTTGTTTTCATTGTCAACCATTCACAGAACAGACACACGGGGAAAGGAAGTAAAATATCTATAAAATGAATATAAAAATAACAGAAAAAATCATAATTCAAAAATGTGTGAATAAAAAGATAAAAGGTCTCTTAATTAATTTCTGTTATTTCCACCTTTATCTCAGAAGTCACAGGAAATAATTCAGGAAAGGCTCAGTTTTATGCTTAGGGAAAGCTATGGTACACTTGCTCATTAAAATGTCATGTCTCTCTTCCGTCTTCTCTTTCCATTCTTGTCAATTACATTCTTGAAATTGAAGTAAACTTTCCTCACTCAGAAGAACTAACATTTCTGCTGTAACACATAAATACGAATCTCTTAATCTCACGTTTAATAAAAATGTGAATTCTCGGGAAACTGTTGTGATGGACTACTTTCAGTAATGCAACTGCTACAAATCAGATTATGACATAAATCCTGTTCTAGAGAAATACCTCACTTTTGGCTGTATGAGTTGCAAAATAATATTACTTAGAAATTGTGACTGTGATTCTTAACACCATCATGACTACACTGATACAGGCATCACACTTAATGTCTATTTTACAAAGTCATTTTTCCAGATACTGCCTTTATAGTCACAAACAGTATTTTATATATAGAGGACATAGAAAGAACTCAAAGGAGACATAAAGAGAAGTGCATATACTAGGTAGTAGAAAATAAAGAACCCTGATTTTAAAGGGTGTTTCACAAGTTGTAATAATGGCTAGACCAAAATAACTTTGTCAGCTTCTTGGTTTGCACTCCATTTAAAAAAATCCAAGCAAAGAGAAAGAACGCACCAAAACATCCAAAGCAAAAAACATTCTGTACCTTATGTTTTTCCAGGGTAATTCACAAGTTCTAACAACTCCAGAGCAGTATTGTTTTGTTCTACACTTTTACAACTATAACACAATTACAGTATTACAATGGAAAAGTCACAAAATCGCTTCATTACAATTTTGATGTCTATCTATATTTTTCATGGATTAAATTTTAAGATTTTTCTTTGGTATAATCAGTCAAATATATGTGAAA
Source organism: Scytalopus superciliaris (assembly GCA_013400415.1). Lineage (NCBI taxonomy): Eukaryota > Metazoa > Chordata > Aves > Passeriformes > Rhinocryptidae > Scytalopus > Scytalopus superciliaris. Next base: position 859,725 of record VXBX01004178.1, on the reverse strand, counting down.
GAGTGAATAGATAAACTTACATAGCACTCTCCGGAGCCACACAGGGAACTCCAGTGGGAAGCTCTGGTTTGGCTCTGTTATGTACATCTGAATATCATTTAGGATACTTCATCAGTTCAGTTATGATCTGGCTTTGTTTCATCCATATAATGATTATATTAGGATTATCAGTCCCTTGTCGTATTCATGGGCAAATATAAAAATTAGACATGAAATTTCATGGGATTAAAGGATCATTCTGACTGTACAAACAATGAATGTTGATTTGATTTGATAAAGTATCCAACTCAACAGGGAAACTGAGAGCTCTGAAGGCTAGTATATGGGCAAGAAGTCACCTCACCTGTGAAACTATATTTTAACATAAAATGTCACAGAAATATTCTCTCTGTCAAGATTCAGTTTATAGTATGCATGGGCTAAGAGTGATGCATATGTCAGGATCTTTCAGTGAAAGTCCAGTATATTAGGGGATTTTAAAAATTCTTCTTATTAACTTCACTGACCAAAAAACCCGAACAAATCAGACAACAACCCCCTTGTTCTTAATGTTACCGTAACTAATAACTGACAAAACCCCCTAAAGCTGTTATTAGTAATCAGAAAGGCACATATTATATTGCTTGAGTTTTTGTTACTACACAGTTTTTAAACTGTCGTTTCTGCACCATGGGTAGCTATGAAATTAATTAGGAAAAATAAGCTTACATCTATCAGAGAACTTATGTTTTCCATCTAGGGTTTCAATGGAAAAAATAGAGCATTATGTTTCTGCCTTCTTGCTCCCTACTCCCCCAAAGTGGAAACAATGCATATGAAAAGGTGTGTGTTAGGACTACTAGGTCTGATGTAACAAAGTGCCTGTGTATACATGTCAAATTACTGGACTAGAAGACTGTATAGCAGTCTCATTTGGGTATCCAAACACCCAGTCACATGGAATTACAGGACACAAGAAACATATATGTTCCTTAACCTACATGATTAATTTCCTCTCTCTTTAGAGCAGGGTTATTCTTTTCCTCAGACTCATAAGATACTGTATAACAAAGACTGGAAATAGCAGGAAAATTTTTTATGATCTCAGGTAAGTCATGCCATACATTTGCAAACTAGTATAAAATAAATTATTAGGAAAGGCACTATAGTATTACTTTCAAAAATTAGGAACCAGTAATATATTCACAAGAGCAGTATAAATTCCATGAATGTACTTTGATGGAGTTGCTTTGAGAGATGATTTTTCTGAAGCTATATAAAGACCCCAAATAGACTCTGGTTAAATTAATCTCTAGCATAATTGCCCTGATATTAGTGGGTTTTTTATAGATGTAGGGCCAAATTCCTCCTTGATACAAAGCCTGTACAAATATTTTGAAGTTATTATAACTGTCTGGATGCAGACAGTTATATAGGTAGTTTTTGCACAAGACTATCAGTGGTGACAGCGAGATTCTGCTCATGAACTGTGGAAATGCTACACCTGGAGGACATACAGAGAATTGCAGTGCTGTTTAATGATAACACTGAAAAACCTCTCAGCAACTTCTAGGATTCCTCTTAATGATATCTTTGTAATGATTTAACTATTTATTTATATGTTGTTTAGCCTATTTATTTTAAAAAAATATTAACTGCAGCCACTAATCTCTTCTTCAAAAGAAAAAGAACTTTTGAGGATACTGCTCAACTTCTGGTCAAAGAAAACTGAGTGGAACATACAGAATGAAATAGAGACAGTACAAACGATACTTGTTTGAAGAGAAACATGGTATTTACTAAGTTTATTGTCCTGTTAAACGTGACATTTACTAAGTTTATGCATTTTCCATTCTAATGATATGTCAATTATTTCATGCCACTTGCTGTCCTTCAGAAACTATGGGATAAAATGATGTACCTGACATCCCTTCAATGTAATTTTTCCCAAACTAAGTAACAGCCATGGAAATATGCATACTTTCCAGTGGAAATTAATATTCTGAAGTACTTAGCCTTGAACTTTAAATATTTGATAGCCATCTTGTCAAGTGTTGTTCAATACCCTGTTAGGCTACAAGAATGAATCACGAAGGGCTGTTACTAGGAGAAGTACTTGAAAACACAAAAGATGAGAGTTAAAAATTTTGGAGAATGGAGGTAATAATAAGGCTATTAAAACCTTGTCTGTCGAAATGCTATGCTGAAACGACTGATAATATAAACACATTTTCAGAGTACTTAAAATCCCCATCACATCAAATTGAGCTTTAGTGTAAAGGGTGAAACAATAATCACGGTCCATAATGGAAATATGTGTAAGTGGTGTGTAATGGAACAAAATTTTATATCAGATTTTATGGCTGACTTGCTGCCCAATTCATGGCTGTACTGTGTGTTGTAAAGAGGCTCCATTTAATATTTACATTTAATATTTACATTTCTTGCTCTGTATGTTCTTTTAAAAAGAATTTACAAACCTATGTCATGCAGATGCATAGACTGTCACAGAAGTAACTTTTTCAGTGTATTTGACTAGTGCAGAGAAATTGCTAAACAGCTGAAAGTTTGTAGAGACATCACTGTGCTTTAATTGCTCCTGAGGGCCCAAATTGGAATGACTTGTAGCATTTTGTGGAAAAAACATACATGGGAAATCATTAAGCTTAAAAAGTATATTGCGAAAATAAAAAAAAATTAGTCTAGTACATACCCTAATTCTAGTCCTTTTGTCAAAGATTGTTCTTGAAGAGTACTAATTGTTCTTGGAAGACTGTCTTTCAACAATGTTTTAGTGGCAAATATATGCAGATGCTTGCAAAAAACCTAATTCAACTACAGATTGGTATGTTATATATTTCTCACCTCATTCATGTTGTACTTGATTTCATATTGAAAGATGATATTTGTGTCTATGTGAACGAAGTTAGTCACTTGTTGATAATTCAACCCTTTGCAGAAAAAGAGCTAAACTATTTTGGTACTATGCATGGAAACATCAGTTTCTCTGACTACAAGTTAAATTTAAAGCAATATCGCAATCCTTCCTCCAAAATATTAATGAAATAACTAATAACTAATGTATGCTGCTGAAAAATGACTTCCACATGTTAAGAAATAAAAGGCAAGCAGTTAAATTTGTTCGGAAATTTTTTTGGAAATGTATCTCTGTTTTACAAGTGTAAAGTGTATCTATTTTTGAGAATTCAACTGTTGAAAGACAAGAGTAATGCAAAATATTAATGAAAAACAAAGAGTTGCCTATCCTCAGTCTCTGTAAGAATAAGCTGTGCAATTTCCTGAACTTTACACCAGTTAATTTTCTGTGTATGTGTAGAACTCATTAATTTGTTTTGGACTAATTAATGGGTTAGATGAATGGAGCTTGCTTTCAAACATCACTGTCAACAGTCCTGTTCTTATTCAAAGATGCTACAAGCACCCTAGGAATTTACAAGAGAAATACTTGTAACCATCACTGGTTGAGGTACAAGCAATTTTAGAAACATTTGTTCATCTTGCCTTACAATCAATTCTGAAATTCATTACCTAAGCAAGTATAGATGGATTATGAAAGTTTTATTTGCATTTTGTTGCAGGCTGAGAATGTAAGTTCATCTTACTGGTAACTTTTCACTAAAACCACACTGAAGTATCTTCAAGTGTAAATTAGTTAACTGCTATTCTTCCAAACAGGTATCTTTTCCTTACTGCTAGCTACATGTTTCCCATATCACTTTTTATAGCAGTTTCTAAAGGGCATATCTTCGATGTTTGTTGCCTGTACTAACACAAATCAGTTAATTGGAGTCATAGTCATAGGATGAATTAGTTTAGTCTGCTGACAAAAAGCCAATTTTTTCAGTTGTTTATTTCAGTTGTCAATTTATCAGTTTATGTCATTTATCAGTTTTGGTGTCTGTCAGGTCAGTGGAGCTGAAACAGTCTGAAGCCACACAGTCATTAATGCAAAGGAATAGGCTGGAGCACACAGGCAGAGGTAGAAATGAGGAGCAGTGATGTCCCTTTTGGTAGCCATTAGACTGGATTTCAACTAGTCTGAAACTGACAGCCAAAATTATAAGAAAAAAACGCTTCTCTCATATCTCACATCCCAGACTTGATTTGTTCAGCAGTCTTCTGAGCATAGATGAAATATACTGCAGAAGAAAAATTAAGTTTTTCTACATGTTATTCACTAGATTTGTAGCGAAAATAGTGGGCACCAGAGGTGATAGTCTAACCAATCTGCTTTTCGCCTTGCAGATATGTAACAGTGAAATGCAAAGAGGAAAGACACTTCGTCCATTAGGAGCTGTATCATCCATTCAGATGGCAGATTACAATAGAGACACTATCAGTTAGGATTACTAACAGCCTGTGCTTACTGTAAGTTTCCTCCTAAATTCTATTAGCAGATGATTGGCTTTTTGTGCAGCTGAAGGATAATTTTTCTTGCAGCTACCATTCCCATGTATGACTGGGGCTGATCTTGCCAGCTCTGTGTTTCCAATATTTTAATAAACCTTACAAAATTGATGATCTGAAATACATAATGTGACAATTAATTAGAAGAGTTAGTTAATGTTAGTATTAAATGAGTTAAAAGATAAATCCACTAACTGATATAGAAAGTCTTCTAAGCCCCTGTAGGCCAGAGATCAAAAGTGGGTAAATCCAACACTAAGCAGTTTGCAAGCTGGAACAAAACCACAGCAGCCAAGGATGAAAAATATGCTGCAGTTTGTATGGGTAATCAGTTTTTTTGGGAAAACCACAGGAAGAGGATATGAAATAGATATCTTGCAAGTGAAAGCCTTGTACCTACAACTACATGATCACTGTAGGGTAACACAGAAAAGTTCTCCACTGAGACTGCATCTTATTGGAATGTATCACACTCTGTAGCAGAGTTTGAGTAACTAGTGCCTTTCTAAGCATTTTAATCAATATAACATGCAGAAATCATTTATTGCTTCACAGAACTGTGAAAGTTTTATTAATTGTATCCATATTTGCTGGTAAATAAAGTTAATTATCATAAATCCAGAAAACATCTTTCAAAGATGCATTCATGGTAACCACATTTTATAACCTCTCTAACTTGTCTGCATGAATATATATTGAATATTAAATATTGCTAGCAGTAAGCTCTAAACTAAACTACCTAATGACCTACCTGTATCTACCTTCTGTTTTCCATGTGACTGAGACCAAGATGAGTACACTGCTGTTGTGAACTGATAGTGTTACACAGAATGCATTGTCCCATCCTCTGCTGTGAAATAGCAAAGCAATGAGGAGTAGGTCTTTATGTTCAGCCTGCAGGTAAGAAATACGTATAATAACCTTTAAGAACACCTCACTACATTCTCTTGATACAGAAAAAGCTTAATATTATATTCAGAATATATTCTGTTAAACATGATTTATCTCACCCTATTTAGTATTTAGGAATCTTATTTATAGTTTATATTTAACCAGAACTTATATCACAAGTGCTTTTGCATGCTGTGCCCTTTAATTCAGAACATACACACCTGCATGGGCGGAGCTCAGAAGAGTGTAATTGAGGTAACTATTAAAGGGCTTTATATGGGGTGCACCTCTCATTTGTGTTCTTTGAGCTTTCCTTTCTGCAGTAGGGGAGCTGTTCCTAGACTTTTGAGAGCTGTGGTTCAGGTTGACACAACAATCCCATGGCAATGCCTGTGGAATGAGTCCTGTGGTCAGGTAAGACTTTGATGTGCGTGTGGCTAGATCTGTGCTTTATAGTGAGTTCTGGATTTTATAAGACTTTGAATTTTTTTACAAGGGTCAGTTTTTAGTTAAAATGAGAACAAAATTAAGTGATTCTTTCAGTAGAAAGGGATAGCCAGATAGAATAGAAACAAAAGCAACTTAGCCTTAACTCTCTTTCTGTATTTTCAACATGTGATAGGCTTTTGCTTCAGCCAATTTGGTGGCAATTTCAGTTTCCTCAAATACTGTGCATCACTTTTTTTTCTTCCCACTTGAACCAGTAAGCCTATTAGCTATCTGGTTCTCTCACACTGTTTCTGTATTAACAAGCAGCAAAGCAAAATATAATCAGTTCTGGAAAGAAAACCAATTGTTTCTGAGTACCCAAACCCCATGTTCTGCATGTTTTGGATGCCTTATTTCAGGCTAGGTCTAGCCTGGTCCCCTGGTCTCTATGCCATTTAATGAATGGAGCACCCCGACCCAAGGTGATGTTGACATTAGTAAGATGCACATACCCTAGCTTTGTTTCATGTAAAGGGATCAATTTTGTGTGATCTGAGACAACTCTCTGGTGCAAATAAAGCATGTTAACAAAGGAAAATTAGAAAATTTGCACTGAAATGGCATTTGTAATCCAGGCAAATATGCCAATGCAGACTTTTGTTTATGAGTTATGGGTTCTCACCTCTTTGATTTAACTCTCATCTATTCACCTGCTATACCTGTGGTTTGACATTTTCTCTTCCCTGAGACGGAAAAAAGTTGCTCTTCAGAGTACAGATATCTAGAGGGTTCAGCCTGCCTTGTGAAATCTTTTAGAAAGTAGAACATATATCTAAGAATATTTTCACAGAACCTTCTGAGTTAAAAGGGACACACAAGAATCATTAAGGCCAACTCTTTTTAGTGGTGCATATGGGAATCAAACCCATGACCTTGGTGTTTGTTGGTAGCACCATGCTCTAACTAGCTGAGCTAATTTTAGGATCTTATTTATGTATATATATATACATACACATATATATATATATATAGTTAGTTAGTTATTCCACATCCTATGTGAATTAGAGGTGATGAGACAGCCCCTTCCTGTAATGGGATGGATTAAAAAAGTATATGAAATAGGCAAAAATAATTCTGAAGGCCTTTCCTCTAACAGTTCAGGGGGATCAAGCCAAGGGAATCTCACAGGGTGGAGATTTCTCTCTGGCTAGAATAAAGAAAAGCAGATCAACAATCTTTTGGAAATGTCTGGAAGTAATCTGATGATGTGGTTGAAATAAAAAAGTATGGGGATACCCCAAGCAAATTAAAGCCATCCCATTTACTGTTATGTTTGTAAAGAGACTAGATATGGCTTAGATGCTTAGTGACATTTAAAAGTGTTTCGAGTCTTTGTCATGTATCTCAAGATCTTAAGTACGAAGCTGCAATTTTTCTTCACCTGCACAAGGTAAGTTTCATTCAGTGGAAAATCTTCCATAAAGGAAAGAAAAAACCCGAACTTAAGTCAGTTTGGAGAGAAGCTCATTGTATTGCCTTATACATTTTGTTCTGGGCACCTGAGCAGGGAACAATGCACCACTTTTCAGTAGAACAAAAGATTCCTTCATTGCCCAAATGCTGGGAAAGATGACAGCTGCAAAATTGGAGCCTCAGAGGACAGGTATGTTGCATGAGTCCTAATAGGAAATGGACTATTCATGTGGACTTTAATGTCTAACCCTATCTACTTCCAGCTGAAGTAAGATTAGCCTCCTTTAAAAACATCTACATGCTTTCCTAGATGTAACATAATACTGGATGATTTTAGTTGTGAGAAATCTGAGGCAAAAGTAGAGAAAACAATGTGTCATACAATGGTATATATGAGAAAATTTTTAAAGTTTTAATATCCTAAAACCACAAATTATAATTCCCTTTAATTTGTGCTTTTTCAACTCAGACTATTTCAACTAAATTCTATGAAACAAAAGGTATTAACCATGCATCAGTACAACTTAATACCTTAACTGTAGACCTTATATAATTTAAAAATAAAGCTTAAAATAACTTATTTATGTGCATTTGTGTTAAATAGAAACTAGTGACTTTTTTTTTTGGTCAGAGATATATTGTTAGGCTGTAGTTCTATTTCAGTCTTCTTCACTGTTGTAGTGAAAGAAGGTGATGTAAAGGGATGGTGAATGACAACTAGGCACTAAATTGCAAATACTGGGAGTGTTCACAGGTGAGGGGCTGACTTTTGCACTTGTCATTTTCCACAAGTGATATAGGTAGGTTTGCCATTGTTTTGCTTTCACTATGTCCATGAGATATGTGGAAAAAAATGAAGGCTACTCCTGCACAGTTTCATAATTTTTTCCCAGGAGTTTGGTGTCTGTAATTTCAAACTGAAATTTGAACCTGTTGGAAGTTTTTTCAGGAAGATGCATAGCAGCTGATCATGCAGGATTTTGTAAGTTCTTCACAATTTCTGTTAAGGCAGTGGTTTTTGGTTAGATTTGAACAGATTTAACTGTGAGCAAGTTGTACTTTCTCATTAAATGCTTTTTCTTTACTGGTTAAATCCAAGGAGATTTAGAAATAGGGTCCACAAATTTGCATTTCTTTTTCATGTTTTCTAAGATGTACACATAGAGATTTTTGTGATAGGTGACATAGTATTCACAATATCCTTGCCAAATAATTCAAGAGACGTTCAGATGAACTGTCATATCTTCTCAGTTCCTGCCTGTTGGTGTGGGCATGTTTTTATACACACAGTTTTACTTTAGGCTGTAATTGTTGCAAAGGGAATTTTCATGTGTACAGAACAGGTGGAACACGGAAGAGGTATCAGTTTTGCAGCTGTCATCATGGACCTGGGCTTTCCTGTGTATGAGCAGTGTTGCAACACCTTGTGAAAGGGGATTAAACCAGAAGCGAAGGAGGGAATAGACAGAGAAGAAGAAATATTTCAACAGCCCCAAAGACAGGCAAAATTAAATCTGTACAATTTACATGAATTGCAGCAATGTTCTTCGAATTCAAAACATCTAAACCAATCTTGTTTCCATCTCCTCTCACTGTACTGATGGAACAATGATGTAGACTGATGTAAAAACAGTGATAATGGATGAACAAAGGGAACAGTATGATGGTAGGATGCATCAGCTTGGAGGTTTCTTTGGTGGGGAGTAAGTAGAGTTGTAATGAAATAAAATAAAGGTTAAAAAAGAAATGTGGAGGAAGGAAACAGAGTAGAGCAATCAAGGATGAAAAGGTGTGAAGTTGAGAAGAGGCTGTTAAAGGGGGAGAGGTCAAATAGGGAGTTAAAGTTCAGTTCAAAATGCAGATAGTCCTCTGACTGGCATGTGGTCCCAGTTAAGATGTTCCTGTTCGTGCTGTTAGTCTATTAAGCAGAGTGAATCTCAATGGTCTGACATGATATTTGCTTTTACTGCTATGAGTGATGGAGTTTTACCTGCAGCCACTTCAGCTTAAAAGGAGTGATGTGTTGACAAGCTGCTCTTTGTGTGTGGTCCTCTTGGTGTTCACTTGGCTATTTGATTTGACAAGGCATGACACAAAATTTGTCTATTTTTCAAGCTGTGAAAGTGTGGTAGACCTATGCCTTAAGGGACATTACTACCAAAGTCGGTTTTCTGTTGGTATGAGTGTAGGAAGGTTGTAGGAATGGCCAGATGGCTTTGCATGGTCATTGAATTATAGCATTTACAAAGGACATAATAGTTATGTCTGTGCTTTCTGGGGAAAGGAATGGAAGCTGACAGAGATCAAGAGACTTTCTTCTAGATGTGTTGTTGTAGTAACATCACTCTGTGGTACAGTGGTTCTTCAGACCTTAACTTTCTATTGATTTGTTATCTGTCTCATTATAAACTGCAGATCTTGTTCTGAGTTTAAAATTAGCATTGCCTTCTGCCTGTAGACCCAGACCAGAAACACAGTTGTGGTCTAGTGAAAGAGAAAGAATGTACTTCCACAAACCTTAATGCTTCATAGAACTGGTCTGTAACTGGTAACTTTTATGTACAAAACAGATAACTTTATGAAAAATGATGCCATAAAATATCTATGAGCAAGCTGCAATATTGCATGGAAGTAAAAAGGATTCTGAAGAAAGTGAGGCCTTTTAAGCTAGTTTTGACCATTTCCTAATTGGGCCATTTATTAATAGAACTTTAAATCCCATGTCACTACTTACCAGCAATGTTTCATGTGCCGGGACAAAAAGGATAAAAAACTCATCAGCACTTCCCTTGTGATCCATGTTTGAAACCTAAACATATCTACTGGGAAGGTGTCAAAAATGTCAGCCCCTATATCTTCTATTAGTAGTAAGTGAATAGCATGTGAAAACATCCTCTTGACAGCTGGCTTCTTGGTAAATGGTACAGGCGGTGTACCTTTTAATGAAGAAAGTCAAAGACCATTCTTTGTCTCTAATGGCGTATATTAGTAAGCTTTTGACTTAAGCATGGTTGATAAGAAAGTCTAAAGAGTATCTTCTTGAATTAGAGTGCTTATTTTGTCCACTTTCCATTTCCTTTAAGATCTTGGGTCATTTTGGATGCTAATCCAATGATTCCGAGTTTTAAGTCAAACCAAATAGTCTGACATGCTAAATTAAAAAACAAACAAACAAACAAACAAAAAAAAAACAAAACACCCAAAACCCAAACAAGCCTCCCTCCAAACAAAACAAACCCCAAACAAATAAACAAACCAACCCTCTCAGGAATGTCTTTATTCTATTATTTGCCATTGATAAAGAATCACAGAATGGCCTGGGTTGAAAGTAACCTACCTTAAAAATCATCTAGTGCCAAACCCCCTGCCATGGACAGGGACACTTTTCACTAGACCAGATCACTCAGAGCTCCATCCAACCAATCTCTCTCAAGAATGGTCTCAAAAATCTTTACTAAACTTAAGCTTTGAAATGGTCCTATTCAGCATCAGAACATTTATCTGAAGCCTCCATCAGAGTACACCCTTAAATCAGCAGTATTGTTTGCATATGAATTTTGATAAGTTCATCCTCCAAAGTGCTGGAAATAATGGGCTAGGTTTAATGGCTCAGAAAGAGCATTTCAGAGAGATCTCCCAGAGACAATTCGTGACTATCATGAAGTTAATGCTTTTCTTTATCCCATAGAGTTCAGTGTTATCAAAATGAGATATTGTAGGACTGCAAATCAGATAAAGACACCAGGTTTTAAATGGGGTATTTATTTTTCTCTTTTTCAACTTTGCAAAATATATTATGGAAAATCTAATACCTTGGGAATTTTATTGTCTAGTAGACTAGATAGAGCACTGCTTGCCTTGGGAATGAGAGTGATAGCAATTGAAGGCTGTCATGTCCTGTGAGTCAGTGGCTTTATCACAGTTCTTAGCATGGCTTCATTGGGGAAAGGAGGAGCCTTGATGCCTTGTGAGAAGGCTCTGGGAACACTGGGGGATGGAAGCAGGAGTGCCTGGCAGGGCAGAGTTGGAGCCTGTTGCTTAGGGAATCGTGATCATTTTGTATTTGTGATCATCTGTATTTTCAGATCTGTGCAGTATCTGTTCCTGAATTTGTCATGATAAATATATTTCACAATTAGTAATCAAAGGCAGTTTTTAGCAAAAGTCCATCAATTATTTCTGTTACAAGCTTCTTTAAAAATTGCTTCTTTATACAAGTCCTTTCAAAACAGGAACATGCAGTCTACTGAGAAAGCATGACTTTCTTGTTAACTTACAAAGAGATTTCTTTCAGTTGTAGATTCTTCTCTATTTCTATAACATGCAATTACTTCCTGGAGGAAGGAAAAGAGGAACACTGTGCCTGCATTATGTCCAGCTTTATGCATAAGTATGTGATCATCATCATGTAGAACTTTTCTCTTGCAGCTTATACAATCAGGAATGTAAGGATTACAGAGTGTATCATGTACATTATACTACTTCCTGACAGTCTAAAATATCACAAAGCACAATAGTAGCGCCTCCTTTAAAATGACTGCTGACTTTCTTTTGTCAGGCCCATGAAGATTAAGCACATAAGCTTCTTAAAGTTGGAATAATAATCTTAGGTGATTAAAACAGCTGATGAAAGCTTTAGAAGTTGGCTTGTTGCCATATGTTGATTTCCTGTCATTCCAGGTAATGTTGTTTGACCAGTTACTGGCAAAGCTTCCTTCTCAGGACCTTGCTTTTCTTGATTCTTTGAAATAACAAACCTCAAAGCTTCAAATTCAATGAACTATCTATTAGATATATTCAATCTCTTCTTAGCCATTAATACTTTCCTGAAATGTTAAATTTAGTTTTAGATTGAATGAAATGCCATTTTGTTGCACTGTTCTTAAAAACAAAGTAATTATCTCAGATTTAAAGCCAAACTTCACAAGGAACTTGCATTTTTTGCAGTACTGTTCCTTGTCTATGGTGAAACCCTACAGAATTATCAGTCTCATTCTTATCTCTACAGCGCTATTATACCCTGTGAAATCAGATTTTGAAATGAATATGAAATAGAATGTCTTTGGAGTAGTCTTATACTACTTTGATGTTTGTTTCTTTATTTTACCTTGTACCCCTCATTCTAAACTGTCAGGTATAGTTTTATTTGACAAAAAATATTGGTTGTAACAGTTAAGGTATAGAAACCCTGGCCAAAAAAAAAAAAAAGGTAATTTCTGACTAGTGTTTATGATTTTAAAGTAAATAAAACCAGAATTCTGCTAAAATAATACTTCAGTTAATATTGGTTTTTTGTATTCAGACTGTTTCTCTTGGAAGGAGAGTTAATGATATTGAGCTTTATATAAGGTATCAGTCCCATGTTTGTGTCTCTAGATCACTGCACGTAGGTTTCAGAGTTATCATGTTAAATGAAGCAATGCACACCTTCCTAAATTTTTTTCCTACTCTTNTAAGTCAATATAATACCCTGTAAAATGAAGCAGTACTTGCCATACTGTGACTCCATTTTAACACAATTTCAAAGCTTTTGCTGCTCATTTTTCTTCAGAAGTGCAGCTAGAATTTTGAAAAGCAAACAGACCTTCCAGACTGTATTTGCAATTCCTCTGAGAAGAGTGTATTTATTCAATCAATAGATAAATTTGTATTATTCCTCATCTGAGCCACAATTCCTCAGTGGTGGCAAGATGATACTTCCCTTCAGTGAAATTACACTGCTGCTATTGTTTCACATTATGAAGTGCTACCATGATAAACAGCTCCTCTAAGATATGATAAATGTACTAGCTATCTGTCCTAATATATTTTTAATGATATTTGTGGATTTTTAGAGAATATGCAAATCTTGAATTTTGGGTAGTTTTGTTCTGTTTGAACAGGTAGCAGCTGCTCTCTGAGCCAGATCCTTTCTTGTCCTGAACTTTGTTATCATTAGGACTGAAGCAAAGGGAATTATAACACTAAAGAATCCTCCATAATGCTGAAACTAATAAATTTAACTAGAATTTATTTCATTAGAATCTTCTATTGAAAATTTGAACACTTCAGGCCTGTGCCTATTATATTATGCTCTTTACTGATCAAGTAATCCAAGATGCTGTTGTAGCAACTGCTACATCCTACATAACAAGACAAGGGCAATAGGGAGGCTTTGACTCTTCCACCTGCAAAACTAATTAATAATTCTCCTGCCTTAGAGGGGAATAAAAGCATNGTTTGTGTCTCTAGATCACTGCACGTAGGTTTCAGAGTTATCATGTTAAATGAAGCAATGCACACCTTCCTAAATTTTTTTCCTACTCTTTGTATATGCAGTGAAAGTGCATCTGCCTTCACCAGCCTCATGTTTATTATTCTTTTTGTTTGTCAAGGCAGATTTATATTTTTAGGTGTAGAGTTAAAAAGATCTTTGGTTTGTGGATGTTAGTTTCCAACTTCGCTAATATGACTAGTTTTCTTGAACTTTTTTCTACTAGTTCATCTCAATACACAATATTAGGACTTCAGCTCTAAGGTGTACAGGGTTTCTTTTGTGTATTTGAAGCTATAGTTAAATTAGTTTTATTTTATAGAGAGGNTATGAAGTGCTACCATGATAAACAGCTCCTCTAAGATATGATAAATGTACTAGCTATCTGCCCTAATATATTTTTAATGATTTTTACGGATTTATAGAGAATATGCAAATCTTGAATTTTGGGTAGTTTTGTTCTGTTTGAACAGGTAGCAGCTGCTCTCTGAGCCAGATCCTTTCTTGTCCTGAACTTTGTTATCATTCGGACTGAAGCAAAGGGAATTATAACACTAAAGAATCCTCCATAATGCTGAAACTAATAAATTTAACTAGAATTTATTTCATTAGAATCTTCTATTGAAAATTTGAACACTTCAGGCCTGTGCCTATTATATTATGCTCTTTACTGATCAAGTAATCCAAGATGCTGTTGTAGCAACTGCTACATCCTACATAACAAGACAAGGGCAATAGGGAGGCTTTGACTTTTCCACCTGCAAAACTAATTAATAATTCTCCTGCCTTAGAGGGGAATAAAAGCATTAGAGTAGGCTGAATTTTGAGTTGAGGTGTTGCATGAAGGATGAGAACTTGTACCTTACCTTTCTATTAAGTGTGAAAGCAAAAGGGAGGTGCTAGTAGTAGATGATCAACTTGTTCCAAATGCATATAAAGAAAACAGCGATGACCATGTGCATTAAGGACAGGAGAATGAGGCCTGTTGTAATGAAACAAGATAATGGCATGAGAAATATATTTTATTTGTCTGTGTAACTGAAGTCCTGACAAAATTAGGGTGATGTATGCTAATGAAGTCAACTGGATTTTTATCTTTAGGGATCCTTAGATGCCTGATACTTTTTGATTTATTTCTGTCTGTTTCAAAAATAGGCATAACATCTTTAGAATATTTTTTGAAATGAGCAATTCAGATTGCACTTTTGAGGAAATCCATTGTTAGTCTTTAATAGCTTTGATCTGGGTAAGATTTTAATGATGGCTAGTAAATTTATTTCAATAAGCAATAGGACATGGGTGAAAAAAGATAGGACATAAGTTTAGAGATCAGCATTTAAGATTAAGTCACTTCTGGTGTTAAAATCTTCCATATACATCTGTATCTTGAGATATGGGTTCAACTGGCACATTTCAGTCTGCCACTGAAGTGAATTGTCCTGCTGTTCTCCCTTTAAGCAGCACATGCCTGTTACAGCCTAGTTGCAGTTAGAGGATATGTGAAACCTATTTTTTGTTACTGCTGTTGCAAGGTTGATTTTTATCTGAATCAGTGAGGTGGCCTGACAGATATTGCCTGATTAATTATGTACTGTCACAAGGACAGCAGAAATTGCAGAAGCTGCTCTCTACCTTCCAGTCAGTGTGAGACAGACTGCTGCAGCTGAATGGGAAGTAACAGCAGAACTATTTGTGTGACTTTGCTAGATGAACATACTAATATATTTGAAGTAAATTCTCATTCAGTAAACATCAGGTTTCAAGTAAGGGATAGCCATTAAAATAAGGGTGATTGCCAATCCTGTGTTTTAATTCTCAGGCATGTAGGATCTGTTTAACAGGAATTTGAAGTTGGAGCTCTCACTTCAGGCTAGAGCTTGGAGGATAGAGCCTATTAAGGTAGAGCTACTAATTGAGCAAACCCTTGCATGTTTAAATTCACACTCAGAGCATAAAAATGTAACAGCAGATCTGACATTTAGCTACAAATGCTAATGGTATTGCCAGCAATACTAATTTGAGTCTGAAAAAGTTTAACAGGGCCCTGGTTAATTGAACTGACAATTTTGAGTTGCTACTGTTTGAATGATTTACCATATGCTTCACTGTCACTAATTGTAACTGTGCCAGTCAGACCCATCTGTTTTATGGCTCACCCTATAAAATATATAATTTACCAAGAATAAATCTATTTTACAACCATCCTCTTTCAAGTTACCTAGAAAGACTATAGCTGCAATTCAAGTTTATCATGCTACCAACTTCAGCATTTTAGCTTTAACAATCTGCCAGATTACATAAACAAAAGTGTTATGGCATGACCAGAAAAAACAATGCATGGAGAAATTGGGAAAAAAAACCCTGAATTATTTCTGCTGGAAATGAAACATAGTCTGCTTAATTTTTTTTTTTTTTGCCTGTACTAGCAGCTATGATTATCCTTTTTGACCATCTTCAGCATTTGATGAATACCTGAAGGCATGTGGCATGGAAAGTATTGGACAGATGAGCCTTAGCTGATAAAATGCAAATCTATGATGGTATTGTACAACTTCCATAAAAAATGCTAAACATTACTCATGAGGAAATGAAGATCCACCTGCATTTTCTTTATTTCTCTTCAGTAAACATTTTGATAATAGATTTAAAAAATTGCATTAGGTCAGGAATATAACATTATCTGTTTCTTAGCAGGTAAATGTTTTGTTACTAGACGTATCACAGTAAGTGACACTAAATGATAAGATCATTTGGCATGGGAGAAAATAAATTTAGGAAGTGAATCCAAGTTAGCAAAAGCAGGCAGCTAAGATGATTTAATGCTTGAGGACATGAGGAATGGAGGCTAGACTTGTCACAATAATGAATCAAGGAAAAAGAAACAAAGAGGTTGAATTGATTGCCAGAAAAATTTGAGCTAGAAGGGCAAGAAAGCACAGGATTGTCAGTGATTTAATCTCTGCTAAAAATGTGGATGCTAAGACCAGATGAAATGTAAATCTGCCCAAGATGAGTGTTAACATAGCTATTTTCAGTGTGCACATGGCATAAAGAATGGACAGAAAAGTATCTGGATTTAATATTACAATGCTGACTATTGTTACAAGCCTTTAAGAATAGGTCATCTCTATCTTAAATATTTTATTTCATACAAAATGTCTGTGGCCTAGCAGTTACAGGTATCTGGAACAGATTTGCAATTCATAATATCAATATATGAGGTATTGGCTATGATGTGCCACACTTGAGATGTTTCTATACCGTGCTCACAGCATGAGGTACAAAACAGAGGAGCTTGAAGTTTTGGCCTAGTCCCAGAGATCTGACATCATTGGCATAAATGAAACCTAGTGGAATGAGACCTGTGACTTGAGTGCCCTTTTGGATGGTTACAAGCTCTTGAGGAGGGATAGGCAGGGCAGAAGAGGCAGAGAGGTGGAACTGTATGTAATAGAAGGGTTAGAATGTATGGTGCTACTGTTGGCAATAGCACAGTCAAGAGCACCCGAGGAAGAATCAAAGGGCAAACAAATAATGTGGATGCCATCATGGGAGTCTGCTGTAGACCTCTCAGCAAGGATGATGACACTGCGGAATTATTCTTTGAAAAACTAAGGGAAACTTCCAGATCAACTGTCCTTGTCTTTATGGGGAACTTCAACTTGCCAGAAATAACTGGAAGCATCACACAGCTGGTACTACCTGAGCCAGAAGATTCCTAAAAACCCTTGTTGACAGCTTTGTGGAACAGGTCCTAAGGGAGCTGGCTCAGAAAGTTGCCCTCCTTGATCTGCTGCTTGACAACAGAGTGGATCTTGTGAGCCAAGTGGAGATCGGTGGCCATCCTGGCCACAGCGACGATAAAGCAATCAAGTTCAAAATCTCTGCTGACAGGAGGAAAAGTGCCAGCAAAACCTCAGCTCTGGACATGAGGAGAACAGACTTCAGGTGGCTCAGGGAATTAGTGAGTAAGGTCTCCATGGAACGTGTTTTCGCAGGTGCTGGGGCCCATCGGTGCTGGTCACTTTTCAAACACCACCTCCTAAGGGCACAGGAGCAGCAATTCCCAAATGTCAGAAGTCAAGCAGGTGAGGCAGAAGGCTGGCTTGGCTGAGCAGGAATCTTCTTTTGGAAATAAAGCAAAAAAGGTGGAAGCAAGATCAAGTGACATGGAAGGAATACAGAGAGGCTGCCTGCAGCTGTAGGGAGAAAATTCATGTGGCCAAAGCTCAGCTGGAATTGAAGTTGGCCAGAAATGTGGGGGACAATAAAAAGAGATTAGAAAATCATAGAAATATCATCAGCCTTTTACAGTGCCCTGAGCTGGAGGACCATGACTGCAAGAATGATCACCTCCCAGTCAACCCTGAAACTCTGCAGGATCTGCTGCTCCAGCTGCATCACTACAAATCTGTGGGGCCTGATGGGATTCTACTTACCTAATTTTGAGGGATAATTTATCTTTGAAAACTAGCATCCAATAACTGAAACTCCCACATCTCTAAAAGGATTTTTGTGTGACTATTTTTCCATGCAATATTAGAAAGTCCATTTTGCTCTAGTCAGTTGGATCTGACAAGATTCTGTTACTTTTTCTCTTATGCTGAGACTTTAATGGAAAGAGGAGATGCAGTGTCTGTGACAGGAAGGCATTCATAGTTGTCTAGAAGGTATGACAGAGTATTTCCCCATTTGCTACAAGAAATATGAAAAATCATAATCTCAAGGCCTTTTCTTGGCATGCAAGTAATGAAATTAAGCATATTATCTGGCCATGGTTCTTCATGAGCACTATGGAGAAAATAGCATCCAATATTGTCAACTGAACAATATTCTCCATCCAAATTCCAACAGATCTTACATTACTTGTCCTACTCATTTTTCCAAATCCTGCCTCTTCAAAGTTTTCTACCTTTTAGCAGAAATACCGGGATCAAAAATTAGGAAATCTGATTTCTAATTTCTGCTGTATAGCACTCAGGAAATTAGTATTGAGAAGACCCCTGTGGAGAATATTTTGGGGTTACTGGTAAATGAAAAACTGGGCATGAGCTGGTCATGTGCACTCATAACCTGGGGAGCCAACCATATCCTGGACTGCATCAAAAGCATGGCCAGCAGGTTGAGAGAGGTGATTCTTCCTGTACTGTGCGGTGTTCCTGAGCACTGTGTTCAGCTCTGGAGTCCTGTTGGAGGGGGTCCAGAGGAGAGCCATGAAGATGATCCAAGGAGTGAAGCGCCCCTCCTATGAAGACATGCTGAGAGAACTGGGGTTGTTCAGCCTGGAGTACAGAGGGCTTCAGGGAGACTTTATTGTGGCCTTTCAGTACTTAAACGGACTGATAAGAAAGATGGGGACATCGTTAGTAGGGCCTGTTACAATAGGACAAGAGGTGATGGCTTTTAACTAAAGGAAAGACAGTTTAGATTAGATATAAGGAAGTTTTCTACAATGAGAATGATGAAACACTGAAACAGGTTGCCCAGAGAGGTGGTAGATGCTGCATGGTTGGAAGCATTCAAGGTCAGCTGGGATGAGGTTCTGAACAATGTGATCTGGTTGAAGATGTCCCTGCTCATTGCAGAGGGGTTGGACTAGATGACCTTTAAAGGACCCTTCCAACCCAAACTTTTCTGTAGTTCTGTGATTTAACCTGTGAATGCTTCATATATTACAGGTAAGCTAAGCTTAATGTGGTAAAGCTGACACTTTATGGAGCAACAAATGGAAATGTTATAAAACTTAATAATACGTCTGTCTGCTTTAATATTTTGCAGTGGAAATGTAGTTAGAAGCAACAGACTAAGGAGAGATTATCATATAGCTAATTTTGTTTTACATTATAAAATAAAATACAATTAAGATCCCCTAACACCAGTCGGATATCACAGGGAATCTGGCATAAGCGGTGCATAACCCCTCTTTCCTTTATATCTCCTCTATTCTTCTTTCTCAAGTGATACTTCTTTCATTTCCTGAGGCAATGAAGTCCTCTAATTTGGCATTTTACCCATCTGCTGTCAATCATTGTTACTACTTTCCTATAGAGACAGTACATTCCTTGGAGCAGGGCTTGCTTTTTTTTAAAAAATAAAATCTTGAGTACTGTTGCTAGTATAAAGGTTTCTAAAAACTCACAGATATGATGGTAATTCAAAATAAATAAGAACACTTTGCATATAGATTCTTCCCGCATGATCTTACTGATGTTTTTTCAATTGACATTAAGTATTCAACTGTCAACAGATTTTTTTTTTTTTTTCCCCCCCAAAAACCCCCAAGAAGTCATGTTTTTTCTGAAGCAGAAATTCTGCTAGAAGAAAAGAACTGATTACTATCTCAGAAAGCCCCATGTCAGGTGTTGGCATCACAGAGAAGTGAAAGAATTCTGATTGCATCCTTTACTCTATCAGAGTTTGAGTCTGGCTCTTAGATGCCAGTTGTGCAAGAGGCCTCTGTGGGTAGTCATGATTTTTATCGTCTTTCCTTTTAAGTTTCTGTCTGTCAGTGCTGTTTTATAGTGTCTGTTCACATGCTCTGGATCTTGTTTGCTAGCAAACTATGAGACTGAATACAATGCATCTGCCCTTTGAGCTTCAGAAACTGCATTGAAAATGGAAAACAAGGTGAAAAAGATGTCACAATCACTTACTAATATTTCTGAATCATAATAAATCATAGTTGACTTTTTTTTTTGAGGGTTCTTGTTATCCAGCTTTATTTGAATAAGAAAAGGAGAAGGGGACTGCACTGGACAGTATGTGCAGTGTCTTCCCTGGGAGGAGGTTTGACAGTCCTGCAAGGGTTCCTCTCCCCCCCCCCCCCCCCAGAGCAAACTCACTAAACACTCT
>VXBX01004178.1:826725-839341 GCA_013400415.1 Scytalopus superciliaris | reverse complement strand
TTTTCCCCCCCCCCCCCCCCCCATCAGTCTCATTAAACTTTACTGGTGTTTTTGTTTTTTTGATAATACTTAACATATCTGTTACCTGCTTTATTTTCACCAGTGAAATACTTTGGCCTTTTATGGGGGGTTAAGTATTAGTGCAAACAATGTTCTAATTGGCATAATTGATGCTTTGGGATGACAGACTTTAACTACACTGCCCAGCCCCAACCTGAACCCATGGGGTTTGGGCTCCATGTGATCTTAGGCCTCAGTCTTTGCCTGAGCATAGCTGTGCATAGACCTGTGTCTTCTCCTGCCCCTACTGGTCCTGACTGTTTTTTCTGTGCTGATCTCAGGCCTAACTTGTCACCTTGCCTGTATTTGATGATTATCACACCTGCCCTGCTCATGTCCTGGGATTGGGCCTTGACAGTGAGGCCACTGTCCTGCTTTCTTCTGGGCTCAGCCTCAGTGACCTTGTCTTGTGGAACAACCCTATTCTTGCAATATCTAACATTGCATGCAATAATGTATCTAACAATTACATCTTATTATTCCAGAAGAATGTTTAATAACAAAGTAAGAGTGTTGTAGAAACAGTCCCTTAACCCTGAAGTGTTGCACATTTGCTCACATTATATAGGTGATATTAGAAGTCTTAAAGCTGTTATGAGTTAACTATAAGAATCAAGGTTTTGTGAAAAATTATCATGAATTTTCAGCATACTTTAAGGGAACGTTTCAAAATTTGTGTGTTCTCCTATTTTACCTATGCCAGTAGGAGTGTGGATAGACTCTTCAAGCTGCAAGTGACACAAATGAAGCCTACAGTTACCTGCCTGAGCACTGAGCTGTGGAGAGATATAAATTGATTTCTTAGACTAGTTACTTTTCTCTACGTATTTTAAAGGTGCAGAGGCAGAAAATATGAGAATCCAGCCTTGGTTCTATCCATTTGAATTATGAGGGAGCTGCAATTCTTATGCCATGGGACATATGGTGGATGGTAATTGAAGCAAAACATAGACAAGTAGCTCGATAGGGGCAACTATCATTTAGGTAAAGAGGGACAGAATTAGTTAAGAACTGTCTTCTAGAGCATAATACTTGGAATAAGTAATTGCTTTGACTTCTAAGTCAGATTTCAGAGATTTCATTTTCCTAGACTTGGTTATATTTAAGAAATTGTGCACTTTCTTCCATGTTTGGTAGATGGATCACAGTAGAGATTGCTCAGCATCTTCTTACTGGGCCTTATGGCAGTAAGGGGATTTGAGAATTTTTCATGCTGGCACAGCAAATTCAGCACATTAGATGCAATTGGGTTTGAAATTATAGCCTTTTTACTTAGAGAGGAAATCTTTCAGTGTGCAGAACCTGCTGAGGTAGTGGATGTGAAATGGATCCTTCCTGTTGCACAGTTCCTTTGGAAAGAAATAGTTAAATGCTTCTGCTGCACAGGCTCTGAGGCTCCTGAAAGAGGGCATCTCACAGTGTTTCTGTCTGTATCCAACATGGGGAATTGAGGCCAGCTGTCCAATCTTTCCATCATCAGTGTCATCATTCACATTCTGAGATGAAACAAAACTAGAACAACGAAGAACAGGTATAAAAGACTTGAACTGCACTTGAGACTTATGTCAAAAATGTTTCAGTCCTCAGGTAATTTGCTCAGTTCTGGCTCCCTTCATATTTACTTCAAAGCTTCAGTGAAAATGAAAGGATAGAAAATAGCATTTAGACTTGCAGATAGCTGTAGTCACATTCCTGTGACTCGATCTGGCCTTGTTGAAGGGTGTCTTCCCCTTAAAAGTCAGGAGCTGTCTACACTTCATGAGGAAGTGTCTTATATCAGAGCTAGTCAAGGATACAGCAGACCTACTATGTCATGGGATTGTATCTGTTTTCCTATGGTATGCATACTGCAAATTAGTATAAATCAGTAAATTAAATTGGATTACCTAAAAGTAGCAAATGGTCTCATTAGAAAATAATTTCATTGATCAAATAAAGAGTTAATGTACAATCTTAAAATCAACAAATAATTGTATAACTTGCAGGATGCATTAAATAAAGCTTCATGTGTTCTATATTGTGTCAGTAATATCAGTTTGTACAGGCTACCTTTTTCTAACATAGTGCAACCCTCTTCTAAACCTGTCATTAATTTTAAAAAGAGGATTGAATTGCAGTATTCTGACATGAGACTACAAATGTGAAATACAGAATCAAAAAACCCCTACATTTCCTACTGACAGTGTGGTGTAACTTGTATTAGGACCTTTAGCTTGTTCTGTAGAGAGTAGAAATCTTTGTTTCACCTCCTCGGTCTCATTTTTCATTTGCCTCTGTTTCATAGTCAGCAAGAAAAGGCTACTTAGCTGATTTAATGCTACTTTGTTGCATATAAGCTGGTTTATTTAGCTCTCTTGCATGGCTCTCTGGTACTGCCTGTAGTAGCGGAATGTTACCAAGTGTATGTTGTGGATGATCCAAATGAGTTCTCTGGTATTTTAAGTGGGCAAAGGGTGGATAAATTTTCATCGAGATGACTAGAGAGATTTGCATGGCATAAGGGGATCTTCCATGCAAGTTTGTAGTATTTGTGTTAAAGTCCACAGGTGATAGAATATCTGAAAAAATGTGTGAAAAACAGAATTTTAAGCATGAGAAAAACATGTAATTGTCTTTAAATGTATATTTGTCTGTATGAAGAGAGACAGAAAAAGAGAAAAGCATTGTGATGTTATCATGGTTGGTTATGTCTAATTGATGTAGATGAAATTTTACAGAAGTACCCAACCTGAGACAGGCATAAGTGACAAATATTATTTAATCTTTACTACATGCCACTGTTTGTCATATATTGTTTGGGGAATGCCCAAAGCAGCAAATGGTGGCCAAGCATTGAGTTGTATAAGGCAATGCTTAATATTTTTGTAATCCCATTTTTGGTTTAAAAACTCATTTCATGCCAAGAATGGTTGTCCACACTCTATAAAGTAGTTTAAAAGGGCTGTAGAGAAAAGTTGAAGTACTGCATAAAGCCTCAGCAATACCTCACCTGATTTATCAGACCAATAAATGGTTGGTCATCTTACCAAATCAGTAGCTTGAGATGCAAGGTGAGGAACAGGGCCTGTCTTTAGCATACAATTTGCACTGTACTTGAGTTGCTGAGTTTTGGTGTTTAACACTACTACAGAATAAGCTCTTTATTTATTATTAGATCAGTAGTGCTTACCATCAGAATTTCAGAATGGCTAGAAAACACTTGTCCACAGAGGCAGATGAAGTTGACTCTGAGAAAAAACCTAGACTCTGTTTATTTGTTTCAAGTCTCCTAACTCAAATTCTGCCTGGCTTGCTAGTTTGCACTCAAAGTGTTATATTCCTTTCCAATTAATAACCATGTTCATGGCTTTTGCTAGGAGAAGAAACAGTGGAGATGAAAGTTTCTGTTACTGTCATATTCCATGGATTTGTGAAAGGACTTTCACATTTCCCCTTTAGCCCTGGCAATAGCTCTTTCAGGCATGAATGGTCTTGCAAACTGTGGACTGTATCCAAGAGAGTATTCCTCCTTGACTCCTCCTGTAGTATCAAACTAAAATACTTTTTAGAAAAATTAGTGGGGTTTTGGTATGTTTATAACTGGTTGGCAGATGTTGTACCTGCTTTGTGAGTAATATAATTTCTCTGCTTCAGAGCAGCACATAAGTCAATTACACTCTGCTGTCTCTGAGTTCCACTATTTAGTTGGTTGACAGAATATTCTGACAGAATTAAAAAAACCCATTTTTGGGTGAAGAAGAAAGTAGGAGGTTGAGTGGCATGGGACATCGCACCTTTTTTGAACCAAAGCTGTTTTGGGCAAACTGTCTACTGATTATGGAGAAAGTCATTATGTTGGTGGTGGTGCTAGTTCCAAAGTTTCCCACCCTAGATAGGACACATCCCTAGTGTTAGTGACTCCTTGTATTAAAATTAATTATACTGTTCCTTTTTGCTGTTGACATAGGCAAGATCTGAGTAGTGACTTTATTCTGTCTACAATTGCAGCTAATGGAGTCTTCTGTTATATTTTACTTTCTATATCCTGTGGCACTTATTCTACATCAGTTTGGACACCAAACTGAGTCCTACAAGTCTGTCTGGGGTTTCCTTTTGCTATTCCATATTTAGGCCAAGGCGTTGAGGTCACCTCCCATCCCAAATGTGTCTAAGTCCTATTTTAATCAGTGGAAATGAGCTCTCATGAAAATGGCATCAGGATTCCTGCATACCTAGTTTACTAGTTTCAAGAAAGAAAGGGTTGCCAGCATGTTTTATATTTCATGGTGAAAAATCATGTACAGAGACTGAATTTGTGCAAACACCTGTCTAGCCTCTCCTTAATACAAGAGTACACATGTGCATATAAGTGGAGAATTTTTTCTGTAATAGAATGTAACAGTTCTTGCTAACTTTGCCACAATAATGTTTTATTTAAGAAAACATCTAAATGCCATTTCTTATCAAGATAAATAGTTGAGTGATGTGACCCACAGAGGCTGCTTGTTGAGAGAATCACTCAGTTAGCATTTGTACAACAACCTGCATCCTTTGTATCCCTCACTTTGAACTGAATGCAAAATGAAACTGTCTCACCCTTGGTTTGAGGTAGGCAGTTTTTTCTCTTTTACCATCCCTAAAACAAATTAGGAATGTAGGAAACCTTTCACTCAGAACAAAACAATGGTTACAGCAGGTAACAGAACCTCACATTAATCAGTGCTTTCAAAGAAAAGACCTCGACCTGTGCCCTTTGTCTAGCCTACTGGTAGGTATGTTTTTTTCCCCAGTTTCTTTCAGTGTCAGGGCATTCTCTTTCTGTGTAATACACTCTCTTGGAAAATGTTTCTCTTTTCAGGCAGTCCTTCTGCATTGATCAAAACCCATCCAGAAAGGCACTGTAGAAATCTGAACTTATAATGATGTTCTTTTATTTTTTCTTACAATGAACAATGGCTCTCTCAATACTAAGTGCAACAGTACGCAGATAGAGGCAACAGTGTAAAGAGTTGGGGGTAAATAGCCATTATTTGCAAGACTTGCTGTTTCATGTCCTGGAAAAAAAAAAAAAATCCTGTCTTCTGCAGCCAAATCTTTACTAACTCTTGTTGAAAACATTCAAGCCCTTTGCAAACCAATGCTGAGATGAGGAAAGATAAATGTGGATTAACATTTTTCTTCTTTTTGGAAGCAAACATTAGCGACAATTAGATGGCAAAAGATCTTAGTTCTCCGTCCCTCCTGAATAAAAAGAAAGAGCAAACATTCTGCTTGATATCCCTTTTTATTAGTTTGCTGGCCTTGACCTTTAAATCAATTATCTCCCAAATATCAGGCTCCAGAGTAAATGAGTGAAACTGAATGTGGTTCCACTGAATAAAAGACTCCCTCTGCTGCCTGAAATTCAGATCACCAGATGCTTGATTCCAAAAGGGGTACAAAATGTAAAGTGAGTATGTCACTGCTTTGTCATTCTAGTCAGTTTTTTTCTTGCCTTTAAAGTTGCTTAGTGATTTTTGGGGGTGTGTGTGGTTTTTTTGGATTTTGGGTTTTTTTTTTAGTTAATACATTTAAAATCTGAGGAATGTGGAGAGTGAAGGAAAAGTTGTTATGCAAATGATGTAATGGCTGTCTTTATCCAACATCTAGAAATAAGACTGCGAATAAGCACCTGTTTTTCACCTAGTGTTCATGAATACTAGACTAGCTGATGCTTAGCTCAAATTGAATTCAGTTAATACAGACTCAGCAAGGAAGAGACTTCAGTTTCATAGAGAAAAAGACCATTATACTGGGAAGGCAAAGAAGCATTACCAGTGATCTTACTGGGGAGTAAAACAGGTGCAACAACTTAGGAATACAACCAGAAAACAGGCTGCTGCAAGAAGGTGTGACAAATTTTGAGTTCCAGAAAGGAACTGTAAATCTAGCCTTGGAGAGAAACACCCAAACCTCCTTCACTGGCATTATGTTTAAATTCTGTTTCCCTGCATTAGGTATTTTTTCTGCATTGGAAGATATGACAGGTATTCTTGGAACTAGGGTTTTGTAGAGGGCCATGATAATATATTATGTTCCAATTTAAACTCTAAGTTTACTCATGGAATAACAAACATGGTAAACCAATTCTTCCTTTATATCAAGTTCAATGGTAAAATTTGGCTCTAGTATTTTTATTGTCTCAGTGTTTTGCCTTTTAAGAGCTACAAAAAAGCAGCTTTTTAAATGCATAACAGATTTTTAGACAATTTTACTAATTTTTTGCTGCAGTTGATATATTAATAATGTAATCCAGAGCAAAAGTAAAGGCAAGGGTGGATCTTTAAGCAACTGGTAGTACTGGCAATTTAAACCTTCTGAAGCTGTTCATTAGGTTCAAGTGTCACAGTGGAACAGGAGACCAAAGTCAGAGGGAAGGGAAACATACAGGAGGCTTGGACAATTTGAAAAATACAGACGGAATTATTCAAGAAAATCAGCTGATGTAACTATTCTGGCAGGAAGGTCTACTTCAGAAAGGGGGAGACAGCTAAATGTTCTCCACAAAAGTTTCTTGACTCCTTGTTGCAGGCAAACCCAGTCTTGAGTTGGGGAATTTCACTGAATTTAGTTATTACTAATTAACATGAAATTTTATTACTGAGTTGGGTATTGGGGGAAAAAAAAAAAAGGGAAACACTTAAGTTATAACCTTTCCTCCTCCTCCTTCCCCAGACTCAAGTTCAAACACCTCTCCTTCACCTTCATGTTTTCAACTTTTTGTTTTTGCAGCACAGAACACTCAGGCTGTCCCTATCTGTTTTGGTAAGGTGATGGGCAGCACAGGTGGCTGAGTGCAGTGCATAAGGATTTCTTTCTGCTGCTCCTTGCTTCTTGTTTTCCTCCACTGCTTCTTAAACATTTTCATCTGCTCTGGCATGGGTTCCCTATGAGCAGTAGTCCCTGGAGGATGTCTTTGCTATGTGCTACTTATGGGCTGTCATTTCTCAGACTTCTTTCCTCTTACATAAAGCAGCTCCTTCCAAGAGCATGTCTCGAGGTGCATCCCCCAAAATGTCTCATTCCACATGTTTCTCTTGTTTCTCTGTTTTGCTTTGTTTTTTTTTTTTCCTTACCTCCTCTATTTTTACAATTCTCTAAACCCTTTTCTTCATTTACCTTATGTGTCCTCATTCTACTCTTACATGTGTCCTGGCCCTTGCAGCCATCACTTTCTTAAATATATTTGAGCAAAGGCACCACGTGCTACCCACCTGGTATAACTTCTGGTGAACAATAGGTTGTTTCCAGGTGTGTCAGAGCTTCCTGAAGGTGAGACCAGCACTGGACTGGTCACGGCTCCTCCCATACTAGGTACTTTGCAGCATCCTACTGTCATATATGGCCAGCAGACTTCTTGTTCAGGATTTTCTGGGCAGACACTATTTTCACAGTGGCAAACAAGGAATAAGGTTTCATGTACTACTAACAAGACATACTATCATGGTATCTTTTATGCTTTTATGTTGAAGTAACTGTCTTTAGATCTGGTAGCTTGTAGTGCTATCTGATATATGAAAACATATGGAGAAATTGCCTTGCATAGCAATTCAGTTATTAAACAAAGGAGGCAAGCATGTTTTGACTGTTTTGAACTTGCACAGTTTGCACCTTTGCATTTCACTTTCCTGCAAGCAACAGAAATACAGACTTACTGTAAAGCTAAGATTTGGATGTAATTCCGGAAGTACTATAAAATAATCCTAATTATGAAAACAGTATTTTGAAATATGGTGATACCCAACACAATTTGAAACAGTTCTTGCCTTCTGACTGACTCACTTCCAGACAAAACAATTCTGGTACAAATCTGAATTAAGACTCCTCCCCTTCCCTACCTGGCACCCCTGCTTCCCTGCTAATGTGCTATGGAAAATTACTTTCTAGGGATTTGTGGGTTAAACCTTGAGTGGAAATGTTGTCCTCAATGTTATGCAGACACTTAAGTGGCCTTTTACAAACCTTATGTGCACACCCACCCTTCTCTGAGAAGTCGTAATTCCTTCTCATCCCAAGTGCTTCTCCTGCTCTGCTACTTTTTCTTGCTGTTGTCCCTTCTGCAGATACTGCTGTCAATGCTGCTGTTCTTTCTGTTAGGTGCCTATTTCTTTTGTGTGCATTTTCAGAAGAATTGGAATGACTGCATGTACCTGTAGGATGCGATCTTGTTTATAAGCATGCATGTGAAATTTATAAGCATTTCAACACCTTCAACACAAATTTGATTGTCTTCAGGAGTTTGTTTTGGCTTCTATGTTTGTAGTTTTATGAAATGTGATTTAGGAAAAAACCCCAAAATTAAGAAGACAACCTCCTGTTCAAGTTCTGCCTTTGCATGAGGGTGAAAAAAATCTGAAAGCAGGAGGAAGTCATGGACCAATGCTAAAGGAAAGGGGCTCGAGCTGAGGTGAATTGCCAACCTCACACAGATGTATTTAGCATTTCTAATGGCATGACTGAGACCAGCTGAATTGCTAAATCAACAGTTTGATTACTGCCTTATGGTTATATGGATTTAACATAAGCGTGTTTAGCAAATTGCTGATTTAACACTTAGCAAGCCATAAGGTAAACCATGTGACAACTTTGCAGTTATGACACCTGCAGAGCAAGCACAAAGTGAGCAGTTTATCTCTGGGTCAGTGAGCAGTTTATCTCTGGGTCAGTTTTGGAATGGACTCACCAGGAACACTGAACAGTCAGCCTGGACAGAGTGAGGAAGTACAAAAGGCCTCAGATCATAGTGATCTGAGAGGATTAAAAGGTGCCTCAAAGACTAAGAGGTGAGATCAGTCGAAGAGGACCAGCATTGAAGACCTCACTGATCATTGACTTTCAGCATCAACCGCTAATTGAGGCACACAGTATTTTTCTGGTGGTCATCAGGTGGAATGTCTCTTCAATCTCATGCTGTGAGCATGAACTCCAAAGGCCAACAGAGGAGTCCCATCTCTTTTGTTTTGCCTTAAATCAAACGAGTCATTTTCAGGTAAATTAGTTTCCTGGGACGAAGGTATGTAGGATATAATAATGAAAACTGATGTTCACTTTAGCCTTGAGTCCTTCAATTGAATAATAATCCATAAGCATAATACTGGATGATGAATTAATGTTCACAGAGAAAGCTGTCTTTCCAATATTCTAATCTTGCAACCTTTTTTTTTATCTGCAAAATAACAAGGCTTAATGGTAACACAATTGTGAATGCTATGATCTTCTCCATTAAGAGTACTTTTTTGTTGTCAGAGTAAAACAACATAGCATAATAATTACTTTGATTTTCCTCTGATTTGTCCTGTATGTCTTTAATGCTGTTTTTTCTTTTCATAGATATTTACTATCATTTCTCCTTTATGCATTTGAGAAGTTAGTTTTTCTTTCAGAATAGTCTTTTACCATGAACCATTGCAAGAATCATAAGCTGACAGAACAGTTTATTTTTATCTTCCTCCACCTGCACTGCTACTGAGAAATTTCATGGACTGTAGGAATTTCTTTCTGATGATCCTGTAGATTTCTCACTTAACATAGTTTTGCAGATTTACTTTCTGCAGTAAGAGGAAAGAGCAGAGGATGAAGTTCCTTCCATTAAAAAAAAAACCCAAACACAAACCAACCAAAAATCAGTGAAGAAAATATCATAATGGGGCTCATGCCATGAATCAGAATGCAAATGTAAATGTTCTTCAGATTACATGCGTGTTTGACTTGAAGATGGAAAAATTAGCCTGTTTAATATCAAATTATCTTTTCCTTGGAGCTGTATTTATATGCTTCCACATACCTGCCTGCAGGCATTATGAGTTTCACATGCAAAATGTAAATCTGTGGAGTCCATCAGACTATCCCATTAGTTGTGATTTTTATGAGTGACCATTACTGCAATTGGATCTGTTTTGCTTTGCAGCTTACATCAAACCCTGCTCTGGGAAGAAGCAAAGTCAAAACATAATTTTATTCAGAAATGGTTAATAAGGAACTGTTAGAGGGGTTCACATTAAACTATTGCCTGCCAGGCTTGGCATCAAGGACAGGTTCTTGGGGAATAAGGCAAATAAATGTATGCCTCCTAAGACTCTTAGCATCTCTGACCAAACAGGTTCTTCTATAGTCATGCAGGATGACCAGGTTTACATGTACTCCTTTGAAATGTTTTTAACATTCTGGGAAGCTTGAGTTGCATTTTCCTGCAAAGTATGATAAACTTGGAAAATTGTGCCTATGTTTGCTTTGGGAATTTTGTGCAAATGCGTAAGTTAAGTCATCAGACTTTAAGGAGTAAGCATATTATTTGCAGTGTGATTGGATAATAAAGCTATAGATTTTAAGTTTAGGTCACTGAAGTTTAGCCTTTTTTGATTGCTTTTACATGCTTTGGAACAAAATATGAAGACAACAGTCTCATGTGGCTATTATATCAACTAGCTTCCCATTTCCTTCAAATAAAAGCATAAAGGCATCAGGTTTCTCATTTGTGGGAAGAAAAAAAATCCCTTCAAGTAGCTGTTTTTAATTTAAACAACTTTTTTTCCCCCCCCTCTCTACAGATACAAATGACAGAAAAATGTAGCTATGGTTAGTAAATGCCGTTTCCACAAAAACTAAATGATGTTTTACTAATTGAAGTAATAAGGGGTTTTTTTTTGTCTTTGGAACTATATTTTTCTTCATAAAAATATTTTTGCTATCTTAATGGACTCTGATTGTGTTAGGTGAAAGACCAAGATGAACAGTTTCTGAAATTTGCAATTTCCTTTGCCAAAGTAAGTCTGAAAAACTTTCATTATGGTCATGGTTTTAAAACCCTAACAGATGCAGTTCTAATGTTATCATCTGGCTTGACCTTACACAGTGATACATGATAACCTCATTCTACTAATGGGAATTATTCTGTACGTTTAGTTAGTTCCAAGAAAGTCTACGTAGTGAAAAACTTTCATATAAAATCTCCAAGATATTTTATGTAAGTACCTTAGAAAACAGCTTTCCAAAATGAAACATAAAATGTTTTTTACTCCAAGGAAATCAGTGTTCAGCTTTGAATTTACAATAATATTATTAAAAATACAGTTTTTTTTTTTTTTATATATAAACCCAGGTAAAGAGAATATGAAATTAAAGTACAAAAATGAGTCGTTTTCACATTTGGTAATATACACAACCTAAAGTAAAATCTGGAGACCTTACCTGGATTCTAGTTTGCTGATTGGAACCATCTTATGGGATGGTAGCAAATGGACCAACCTGTATGACAGAAAATGCTATGGGTATGAGCTAGTCCTCACCTTACTTAGTGCATCATTATGAAATCCAAAATTAACTCCAGTGGGTCTTTAAGAGCTCCCTCGACTGAAATAATAAGTAAGATGAGGTCAGGAGAGCAGGTTTGATGTTTTGCTATGGTCGGGTCATAATTTAGTTGTCATATCTTTTATTTTTTCTCTCTTTGTGACAAATAAAACATGGCTACGTTTTTTCTGCTTTACATGTTTTCTGTAGTCCCTTCCCTTCAAGTTTAGTAATGTGTGTTTTCAGCAGCCCTCAACAATGCTAGTAAGACCACAGCTACTCATCATACATTAAAAACACCACTAACATTCCCTGACATCATACCTGACCTTCATTTTAAGCCTAAACGGGATTCTGTGGGAAGTCTACGTTTTCTCCATTAGGGGGAATCCTTGCTCTATCTTCTGCAGGATATAATTTTCCCCAAAGCACTTTCAGATTGTTTTTCCCCTTAAGAAATGCTGAACTCTGTAGTTCAGTCTCTGAAAGCTCTGTTTAAAGTAGTGACCAGATCACTGATGCTTTAACAATTCAGTGTGTGCAAGAGAATGACTGGCTTCTGTTGATTTGAGCAGAGCATATAGTTATTTTTGTTCTTTCTTGTACTTAATTAGCTGTTCCATGAAAAGAGCATAGTCCTTGCACAGAAAAGTCAGTTTAAAGACTCAGTCAAGAGATCCTTTCAGAATATGTCACTTTTTGAAGGAGTCAACATAGTGAAGAATTCAGTGGCAGCTACCATAGAAGTTTTTTTCTTCCACAAGTTTTCATTTTTAGCTGAATCTGACTCCATTACTCGAGCAGTTCAAAGTATTATACAGGAAAGAAATGTTCATACAGAGCGGATTTGCTTAGCCAGTTTGAAAAAAACCATAGTTTTTGAAAAGTACATGAAAAATCAGTGTGATGGTGCTACATCTAAAATTTGACTAAATTGACTGAAGATTGTCACCATCTGAAATAATGGAGAAGAACTGTGGCAAAGCCACTGCTTTTGGGTAACTCAGATTTTTCCCTTTTGTTCCAAATGATAAGAGATCATTCACTGCTTAGTGAACTGGGAAACCACTGCAGTGCACATTGTGTTGTTTTGTGAGTTCTGTGAGATAGTTGATAATTAAATAAGTCTGTGGGAGCAAAGTTGATTTTATGAAGTGAGCGTGAGCAACAAAGGAATGAGAATAAATGTGTTGGAAATAATTACATCTTTGAAAGGGAAGTGCTGGGTTGTGTTGTGTTGTTTTTTTTT
>VXBX01004178.1:786993-826674 GCA_013400415.1 Scytalopus superciliaris | reverse complement strand
TTTTTTTTTGTTTTTTTTTTTTTTTTGGTTTTTTTTTTTTGGATAGTCTATATTTCTATAGCACTGTCAAATGGAACAACAAAGTTTGTAATGGCTATAGTCAGTGTCCCCACATAGCTGCAGTCCCTGTATGTGAGGCTGAAAGGACCAGAGAATGCAAGAATTAAAAACAAAAAAGCAGAGCTCTTTAACATACCTTCTTTTTTAATCAAAACACTGAACTGGAGTCTTAATACTGGAGTTGGCAGTGCCACAGAAGAAATGTCAAAAGAAGCTGGTACTGCCCTTCAGCCTCCCCCTTGGGTTTGACCTAAGCTATGCACTTTTCAGTTTGGGAGCATCCACCTGCAGTGGGTCATATTCATCACAGGCTCATGTAAGGACAGAATGTTACCATTTTTAGTATTTCATTTCAGCAGAAACTAAAATAGTTGTGGGAGCTATTGAGGAAATCTGTTCTTGGAATCTGAAAGACTAAAGTAAGAGATACCCAGTGATGCCAAGGAAGGTTTCAGAACCTTTCAAACAAAAGTTTTCAGACAAAAAAAGTGTTGCAAAGTTTCAGTGTTGTAATAGGGAAAAAATAATCTTCAGCTCAGTTCAACAACAGTAACACTTGGCCCTATAGTTTTTCTGGTTTTGGGTTTTTATCCCTCTGAGGCAGCAGTTCTCAAAATTCAATTCTCAAAACTATAGAAGACTTAAAAAAATCAAAGTCTTTTGTTCAGTCTGCCCACTGAGTTCAAGTAGTTTCAGACAAAATAGGAACTGACCCTACCTACACTTTTGCAGAAGTTGAGTTAACCTCAAAGAACAACTGTTAACAGCGACATAGTATTGCACTAGATGATTTAAATTAGCTGACTCTCTCTTATGTGTAAAATTGGTTGAGACAACAAATGGCCCAAGGTTTGAAGTAAATTTTTTAGTGGATTCTCTTTTAAAGCTCTTTAGCTGCTGTGTATTTGTGTAGCTCCCATGACTTCTGTACTGTAAGAGCAAAAGAATATCTTTGTTTTGGGCTGTGCCATGTTCCAATGACTGCACTAATTTTTGTTTAGACATACAGTTGTGGCTCAACACAGCAGAATAAAAAGAACACATTGAAAAACAGGAGTGAATTTCACATACTTTATTGATCAGAACATAAAGTGAGAGGAATAGGTATTCCTTTTATGTGAAAAATGCATGGTATAGTTACCAACCAGAATATTTTTTGGAATTATATGAGAATTTAAATGAAAAAGCTAATTCTTATACTCAAATCAACTTAACATATAGCTTAGTGTGTGATTATAGAAAAATGCACATTTGTATAATGTGCTGAAAAGAATTGAAATGAACTGTGAATGGAAATCAACAGGAGATGACAAACTTCACACTGAAGCCTTGAAGGGTATAGACTGTTCACATGAGATCAGATTTTACCTTTACAAGAAATTACAGGAAGTTATGAATATCTACTACTTTGCAGCTTATTTAAATGCTTGCACTTGTGTCCTGTGTCTTGGAAGGGCTTTTAAAAAATAGTGCACAGGATCCAATTATAATTAAAGAATACTGGGAAAAAACTCTCTTCATCCAAAAATGGGCTTTACAGCTAACTCTGGTTCTAGTGTTTCCAATAGAATGTGTTTTGCTGTAAGAGATACAGGGTGTAGATTGAGAAGCCAGAAATGGCATTCACATTACTGAAATGTTTCCCAGATAAATACAGGAAAACATTTTCTTAGACTTCTGTTGTTTGTTGTGTTCATAAGGACTGAAGATTTCTGCCTGCTGGGAGAGGACCCAATTGGAATGTTAGGAAAGCAATTTTTGCTGACTTTGCTTCCAGCCATCAAATGCTTTTTCATCTTCTGTTTCCAACATGACTTCTGGCATTTTTTGCATGATCTTTTTTAATAACGAAATAATAAAAAGGGTAGGAGGAGGCTGATCTTACCAGAAGGTGTGAGGCAGGAAGGAAATACGAAGGAAGAGTGTTTGGCAGCAGGTAAAAGGCAATCATAACAAGTGGAGTTCAGTGGAGAGACAAACAGGTGTTAGTTTATTGGATATCTAGAAGCATCTAAACAGAGGTGATCACAGCAAGTAAAGGTGAGGAAATAGTGAGGTCCAAGTACCCCACACACAAAAACCCCACAGATTTACTTATTTTTTTAACATATTCAGGCATCTTTTCTTTCAAAACAGAAACAGGAAGCCACAGGTAAAAAAATAGTACTCCTGTGAACTATAAAAGTTGTAAGAGAAAAAGCACTAATAAGTGCTTCAGGTGGAGGACTTGTGACACTGATGTCTTCAAATAAGAGATCCTGGCTACTGAGAAAACAGCAATGCTATTAGAGATAGGGCAATGATGAAAATACCTGAACACTGCTATGATTAAAATAAACCTCCAAACTTTAATGCCATGATGGCATAGTGATGCTTCAAGACTTATAAGCTAAATCTTGGCTGCATTATAAGTTATGTAACCTCAGAGGTTTTATGCATAATGGAGTCCATATTAATTTTGTAAACTGGTATAGAAAAATATAATTTAAGGAGTGACACTTTCTAGATTACAAAAATGAGAACTGTGACAATATACTTGTCTCCTTCAGTACAAATCATTGTAATGGTACTGCCATGATGCATATGAAATAGATGCAGCAGTAGGACACTGCTTTTGGTGGAAAAAAAAAAAAATCGCGTGAGTTCCAAATTTCAATCAAAGTAAATTATATTTTTAGTCACATTTAATTTGGCTTTGGATTTTCATCTTCTAAGTTGTTTTTTTCTTATTTTCTACAGCATTTTCAGAGGAATAAATGATCATCTGCATTAACAGTTTATATCTTCTCTTTTTACTAGCAGTTGTCTTCATCATTCTTTAATCTGTTCCAAGTAAATAGATCTTTGGTAATTTGGTGTATGGAAATGTATCCCTCTGTGTCAATATTAAATCAATCTCCCCATATGATAACATGGTGTCTGAATCTGGTTAATGATATGGCACACAAGTCAGATAAAATATAAAAAATAATGGTGTACAGAGGCAATGTGCCGATGCAGAAGTTTTGCATAGAGCTCAGATGAGATGTATAAAATTGACATCTTGCATTCTGTTTGACAACTCTTGTATTTGCAAACTAAAATGTAGGCAGTAGCCTACTCTCCCACAGATTTCAGGAACACTCGTCATTTTCCTGTGCTGTTAGGGTTCCAAAATATTCAAGAGCCTGGACTTAAACATATTTGAACAATTCAATCCCCTTTTCATTTTCTACTTCTCTGGTTACTTTTAAAATGGTGATGAAGAATGTTCAGCCAGTGCTGAGTTTAAACTTCAAAATTTTCTCATAATGTGTTTAATGGAGTCTTAAAAAACATATATTGAAGTGGTTACTGAAGCATTACAGGAATTTATTTTTATAGTGATTTTAATGAATGTTTGTTTCAGCTGCATTCCCTATTATCTTTTCCAGTTTCATTTACCCTTATGTTTACTGTTATGCTGTAACACTACACATGTAAGTACTTTGACTGTTTTTACAGCCAGGAAACATCTCTGGGTATTTCTTTATCCACTCATTTGATCTGCCACTCTGAACCCCCTCCCTGTTGGTGGCAGCCTTCCTGAGACAAGAACACTCTTTATCTCTGCTATAATTATGCGAACCTCTGCAGCATTAAAAATAGATTTTAATTAGTTATTTAATAGTTTTAGAACTGCTCAAGCTTGAAAGCAGCAACAAATTTTCCTTATTTTAGATCCACTGACAAACTGCATGTTAGTTGTGGCATTGTGAAAACAGGCAGCTGTCAGGCAGAATACTCAGTGATGCCTTAACTGATGGCTGGCAATGCTACTGAAGAACATTTGAAGTATAGGGGCTTGTTCAGGGGTGATCCCAAGGGATGTTTGTAGAGGTATAGATAGCTGAACTTTTGCATAGGCCATCTCCTTAGCAGTAAAACAAAATAACATCAATGACTCCAAATCAAAAGCTCATACAAAAACATAGTATTTGAATTGGGAGGATATGTATGAAGAGAAGGAACTGACACTTCCTTTGAGGCTTTGATTGCACTTACTTTTTGATGGCCTTAGAATAAAACCCAGAGAAAATCTTCCTCAGGTTTCTAATAGATCAATTTACTTGTGATAGGGAAAGAAACTTAGTCTGCTTCTTGCATTTAAATAGGAGGCCCTTCATTTTGTTGCTGTGGGTAATTGATTGGTAGCATTGAAATGGAAAACTCCCAAACATGTA
Source organism: Scytalopus superciliaris (assembly GCA_013400415.1). NCBI lineage: Eukaryota > Metazoa > Chordata > Aves > Passeriformes > Rhinocryptidae > Scytalopus > Scytalopus superciliaris. The sequence goes on along the minus strand of VXBX01004178.1, from coordinate 822,412 downwards.
GTACTACAGCAAATAGCTTGATTAGTGTGCCTTTGACATACACACAGTAGATGTTTTCATGAATTGTGTACAGGCATAATGAATATATGCTTTCAGAATTTGATGATGTTGCTTTTTGAAGCATGTATGTATTGCTTTTATGAAATATAACCCCAAATAAATGGGAAGGTTAATGATCAGGAGAACTATGTTTTCATATCACTGGCAGATTACTGATTTCCTGCCTTATTTTCTAAATTATTTTTTCTTGCTCTATTCTACAACTTCTGCTGGAGTGCATAGTAGCTTAGAAATGAACTGCTAATAGTGCAGTATGGTACCATTCATCAGAGGAACAAATTCCTCTGAACTGGTGACATATTTGCTCTTGATTTTCATTAGAGCTATATTCACAATGTTTTTAGGAAGAGGGTCAGGTTATTGCATCCTCTTGTAAATGTGTTGTAAGCCTTTTTGATGCTAGATACATATATTTGAATGCAAAGTGTCTGTGATGCTTACATAGCTTGGATAAACAACTACATTCTCTTAATTAATCTTCCTTTTCAGTTGTTATTTAGGATATTTCAGTCAGCCTGAATGGGTAATGGTTTATCGGTTTATATTTATTAATTACAGGTCTGACTAAATTAACTTACATATAAACAACAGATATTGCAGTTAAAAATCTCTGTCTCTTAGAACTAAATTTTCTGGGTAATGTAAGTCCAAATTGCCAAATAGTAATGATATTTCTTGTAAATAGTAACAGATGTTGACAATTCATCCTAACTGTCATACTCTTTTCCTAGCCATGATTTTGCATCTCATGCAAATATCTCACATTTCTTATTTGCCAAATATCCATAAATATTTAGATGTGCCTCAGGTGTTGTGAGTAAACCAGTATTGAAGTTTTTTCAACTGAGAAAAGGAAATAGTGTAGGTTGCGTGTTTTTTTTTTTTTTTAATAACTTTAAACTTGACCCATTAACCAGTTAAAAGGCCTTAATTTTAATATCAAACATCAGACATGCTTCCAAGCCTGACTTCAGTAGCTTATGTCTTCATTCTACACTGTTATCTTTTAAGGTGTAATCACATACAGAAGTAGTTACAGATACTGAAAAACATTTGACCACCACAAATATCTACTTATATAGTTTTGCAGATGATAAAGTAGTTACTTTTTTTTTTCACAATGACTGCACAATAATTAAATGATAATTATGGGGAGGTATTTTTACTTTTAAAACAATTCATAACTTTTTGTTACTTGCTTATGCGGTGATTATGGATGTACAGAAAATGTGTGGCTATAAAAGATGCAGTCCCAATGCTTTTAAGAGGTCATGAACNGTTTTCATATCACTGGCAGATTACTGATTTCCTGCCTTATTTTCTAAATTATTTTTTCTTGCTCTATTCTACAACTTCTGCTGGAGTGCATAGTAGCTTAGAAATGAACTGCTAATAGTGCAGTATGGTACCATTCATCAGAGGAACAAATTCCTCTGAACTGGTGACATATTTGCTCTTGATTTTCATTAGAGCTATATTCACAATGTTTTTAGGAAGAGGGTCAGGTTATTGCATCCTCTTGTAAATGTGTTGTAAGCCTTTTTGATGCTAGATACATATATTTGAATGCAAAGTGTCTGTGATGCTTACATAGCTTGGATAAACAACTACATTCTCTTAATTAATCTTCCTTTTCAGTTGTTATTTAGGATATTTCAGTCAGCCTGAATGGGTAATGGTTTATCGGTTTATATTTATTAATTACAGGTCTGACTAAATTAACTTACATATAAACAACAGATATTGCAGTTAAAAATCTCTGTCTCTTAGAACTAAATTTTCTGGGTAATGTAAGTCCAAATTGCCAAATAGTAATGATATTTCTTGTAAATAGTAACAGATGTTGACAATTCATCCTAACTGTCGTACTCTTTTCCTAGCCATGATTTTGCATCTCATGCAAATATCTCACATTTCTTATTTGCCAAATATCCATAAATATTTAGATGTGCCTCAGGTGTTGTGAGTAAACCAGTATTGAAGTTTTTTCAACTGAGAAAAGGAAATAGTGTAGGTTGCGTGTTTTTTTTTTTTTTTAATAACTTTAAACTTGACCCATTAACCAGTTAAAAGGCCTTAATTTTAATATCAAACATCAGACATGCTTCCAAGCCTGACTTCAGTAGCTTATGTCTTCATTCTACACTGTTATCTTTTAAGGTGTAATCACATACAGAAGTAGTTACAGATACTGAAAAACATTTGACCACCACAAATATCTACTTATATAGTTTTGCAGATGATAAAGTAGTTACTTTTTTTTTTCACAATGACTGCACAATAATTAAATGATAATTATGGGGAGGTATTTTTACTTTTAAAACAATTCATAACTTTTTGTTACTTGCTTATGCGGTGAGTATGGATGTACAGAAAATGTGTGGCTATAAAAGATGCAGTCCCAATGCTTTTAAGAGGTCATGAACATTGGTGGCTTCTGCCAGTGTGGTTTATGGTGTTGCCTTCCTGGTAATACCTTGCTTTTGTTTTACTCTGATTTTTTTTTTTTTTGCCACATTGAGTTATGATGAAGAAAAGACTTGTCTCTTTTATCAGCACAGTTTGTAAGTGCTCACTTGAATTGCCATGAAAGCCTCTCCTGTTGCAGACCTGATCTAATTTCACACCAGAGTTTAGAATAGTTGGATTAATAATAAAAGTTATATGGAAAGACATTAATTTCTAATTTTCAGTCCTTGAAAAATATGAAAATACAAATGCAAACATTTGAATGATATTATCTTAATAAATTCCTCTAATACATCTTATGTACATGTTGACAGCATTTTACTGTGTGGCAGTAATTAAGACAATTCAATGAGGCATAAATATGACTTTGAGTCAAAGAGCTGGGATATCAGGTTAATAAGAAAAATTGTGAGTGGTGTAAATGTAATCTCTATGCAATATTGATAGTTTTAACAGATGTGTTTTGGTTGAAATTTCTGATACTTGAACCAGTAGCTGCATTCAGAGGTAAAATAGAAAGGATAAGAGTTCATTCTTAGCACACAATACCCCAATTCTTTGGCTACAAGAAAAAAAAAAAAATCTGTTGCTCAGAGTTCAGACTACTTTCCTGTGATGGCTTATTTTGTGCTTTATTTAATTTTGCTCTATGACTGTGGGGTTGCTTAGTTGTTGGTTTTTTTTGGTTATATTTCTTTTATTCCTCTTTCAATTAAAATTTTTTGGTCTGTATTTCTGCTTGTGTCTAACAATGGTGTTGCTGGATTCAGTGATACATGCATAGGGAGGGGAAACAGTGATGTATGTTTCACGCGTTCTCTTCAGCCCAAAATATTGTGATTTTTCTTTGATAGTTTAATTCTATAGTGAGTTGAATACCAAAGAGAAATCTTTCTAAGAAATAATATTTTGACACTTTGTTGGGAACCATGGAGAGAAATACTACTTTAATCTTAGCTACAAAAAGAGGAGCCATCCTCTCTAATTAATAACTCTTTTGCCTTAAAGGATATAGCATCACTTTTTAAGAGGTTTCTTTTGACCTGCACCTCAGAGAGAGTACAGGAGGTACACTGTGTGACTATTTATTTGAAGTCACTTCAAGGAAAGTTTCTGTCTTTGCAAACCATGATCTTGATGTTGCTTCTTACTGAACAAGTTAATTTGAATAGGTCTGGTATAGGAGAATTTTAATTTTCATTACTTTGGCTTTTCTGGCAAGGTAATCAATAACTATACTCTCCATCAATGACAAAGTGTACTAGTTACTCAGATAAAGTAAGATCATGCACACTGTGCAAAATTGTTCAGCCTGAGCTCAAAGTTTGAGTAATCACAGGTTTACTTTCTAAATTGTGAATCTAGTCCCTCAATTTTTACTGAATTTGTTCAGTTTGTACTAAGTTTTAAAGATCTAAATTCAAAGCTTGTTGAAATCAATAGAAGTCTGTATCAGTTTTTCTAATGTTTCTTTTCAATTTAGACTTACTCAAATTAAATTTTTACAGGGATTTATTGGTTCCTGTGGGTTTGCTTTTTATTTGAAGCAGATTTCTTTTGTGGTGCATCTACAATTCCTTTAAGCTGGGATGCTTTTTGAAACCTATGGAGTTGGACTCCTGTTCTGTTCAAAATCCCACTGAAGGAGAAAGAGAATTAATGGAATTTTGTTCTGTTGTGTACAAATCTTTGCCTGAAACATATTTGCTGCTGACAAGGTTAAAAACTGCTGAAACAGAATTGCTGCCTATTCCTCTTTCCTTTTTTCCTTATCCTGTCCATAAAGCAATCAAACCCTGTTTTTGGAGTCTATCTTGGCATGCCAAATGTGGCACCTTGCTCTTTGCTGAATCTTTCATTTTTGCCTCTGTGACATAATCTTCACACTCAAGCATTTGAATGTAATATAAAGACTGACAGAAGATGAAAAACTGTTCTGTTGTGCCTAAAAATTGACAAAATGCATCGTATGGTATTTTCTCTGGTCCGTTTCATTCTGTAATAGAATGGTGTGTGGTGTTTCCCCCAAAGAGGATGACAAATATAAACTGTAATTCTGTATTAAATGTGAGTGAAAAAGCACAAAACGAGTGGATGATTGTGCCTCTCCTAGCCTCAGTTTCCAATTTGTAAAATAACTGTATATTCACTTGGTTAGTTCTCAGAGGTATTTTAAAGTTTAAAGTTTGTGAGAAGGTGAAATAATGACTATAATTCTAAAAAAAAAAAAAAAAAAAAAAAGGGAGAAGAGAAAAAGAGAAATTAATTACTCTGATTTCAGTGATCAGGTGTTACATGGAACAGGCACAAAGGGTAGTAACTAGCCATTGATTTTGCTTGTGTATTCAGTGAGGTAGAACAATATGTAGTCATCCAACTAATTCTTGTGGCCTGTTCCATGAGTATGGGAGGGAAGAAAAATTTAGGTATATTGGTGTACTGCAATTTTTGCAGCAAAGTGTCTTTTTATTATCTTGTTCCTGTATAATCTACTAAATACTAAATTGCTATTGAACTCCTATTACACTAGGATACATTCTCCAAACTAGGTTGTCATTTGCTACTAAACTGTACACTGGATAGGCTAGGAAATACACTACATTGACAGAGAAATAGTGAAGTTCAGGAATTTGGGATTTTCTCCAAACTTGGGAATGGAATGAACTTTGGAGAGGATGGACTGTTCATTTGAGTCCATCCAGGAGGGGTGAATTTTTTTAATTCTTCTCTTTCAGTCTAACGCTTATTGATGTCGTCCACTAGTTTTCCTGAGTAGCGGATTGCTTACCAACCTTTATCTAGAGCTAATCCTGCCATTCCCACGTTCTTGATTTCATCTCTTTGCTCTTCCAAGCCTATTGATTTGTAGGTAATACAAGAACCTCCAAAACCTCCCTCTGTTTCTTTGCATTACTAAAACATTAACACCAAGTCAAATGCCAGAGCCCTGTTTACACATATTTGTTCACTATGGCCAAGAGAATCATGAGTGAGGACGCACTGCTCCACAGGAACAGGCTTAATTGATTAATCAACTGCCTCGCATTTAAGGAGCTGCAAGTGCAAAACTTGTATTAGCAGCGATTTGCTCTGTTACATTTCCTTGTAGGGGACATTTATTACTTTCTTATAAGATCAAGTCAGTTCCTGTGTTGTTTTCAGATATATTGGTGTGCTCATCAGCAGTACTTTCCAGTGTCTAGTATATTCCTCAAGGTTTACCTCCTCATCTGTACAGCCAAAACCTATGTGTTTCTTTGAAATGCATCACATTGTGTAGGTCTGTGTTATCTTCAAATTTTATTTTTATTTTTTTAATTCATAAACAGAGAGAGCATGATTTGACACTTTTTTCTGTTATGATTAACAGTAATAAACACTAAAAAAAAAAAAAAAAAAAAAAAGGGGAGTTTTTTCTGGTGCAGAACTGTTGGGTTCTTAGCCAATCTTGAATTTTCCATATTTTAACAAAGTTAGTAAATCACTGGCTGACACTCTGAAAACAAATTAAATGGAACATAACTCTATTTGCAGGCTTTCAGAATTCATACAAGAGTAAGGAGCTCCCTTGAAAACACTAAAGGTTTTACTGATAAACTGTAATTAATTTCCACTTTATTCTTATTGACTTTTTCTTTTTTAGAACCAGTGCAGATTTCAATATCATAGACTACCAGTTTTCACAGGATTGATTAATGAGCTGAAATTGCATCTCTTATATAAGAATATCTGAGCTTTGGTGAAAGAATTAATTTTCTTCAAATCACTTTTTTTAAAAAAAAAATATAATCCATGAGTATTTCTGCTTTTAAAACCGCTGCTATCAGTTGATCTAGTTTTTCTGGAAGACATAGAATTTTACATCATATTAAATAGCACTTCTGTTGTATGTAGTGTCATTAATATACCTTCTAAACATTATTCAATAAGTATACTAATAATGCACAACTTTATATTTTAATAGCTGCTAACTTTCTTGACTGCATTTTGGGGAGGGGGTCAACAAACACAGACTCAGATGCTGCTCGTTTGCAATTCTTTCCTCAATAGGTTTCTCCAACATCTGTCCTCATAAACGTGGGCATGTTCAAACATGCTTTCCTAAGCAATCAGATATTGTACTCCTAAATGTGAAAATACAGCTCTCCCACCTGCCCCCTCCACCCACATCTTTGTGAAGAGCATACTCACTGTGATTTTGCTCTTTCTTTTCCTTTTTATTAAGAAAAGGATAGATACAATGCTCACATATTACTATTAAATATAACCAGACAATGTCTACAATGTTAAGCCCAAGTGATTAACAGCTTAAGGAAAGGAATAATTACTAGAAATCCAGGAATGAAGAATAAGTCATAAAGAAAAGAGATTTTTTTTTTTTAATTTACAAAATAAATGGTTTTACTCTTTTAAGCTTAGTCCTTAAGGTACATCATTGTGGTAAAGATAATGTAAAATTTTAACTTACTGCCTCGCTTGAAACTGATTGAGTGTTTTTAATTACTTAAGAAAACACTCAACAAGTGCCTTAGACTGTGTTTATTTTGGTATCTTAAAAATGTTTGGACTATTTGAGATACCAATCTTTATAACAAAACATCTACCAAATGCTATTGCACTTTCTAATGATCCATGAAGAGACCACTATAAATCATATAGCAAGGAAAAAAAAAAAGGATAGAGAAAACAGAGGTTTAAACCCAGCTATGTGATGCCCTCAGATAATGCTTCATCTTCTCAAGAAGATATGCTGCATTTTCTGATTCTTTCTGGTAAAACACTGCCCATGTTTTTTGAAAACTCCAGCCTGATTAGAATCCTATAAAATAAATAAATGGAGTTACGCTTTGCTGACATACTGTTGCACAGAAGGCTTGTTAAAATACTTGAGGTATAAACATGTCCTTACAGAAGGAAAGGAAAATGAACAGTTCTTATGGAAACCCTCTGAGGATTTAGTGTCGGCCTTTGCATTCACTCTGAGCATTGAATCAAGCCTCACAAACAGGCCAAGTTTTGAATGGCTGTAACTGCTGTAACTGCTGCAGACTCCAGCCCACGGAGTAATTTGTTCATAATTTTTTACATACAGTGTGTCTTCTCTGTGTTCAAGTAAGCCTGCTTCCTGCAGATTTACAAGTCCTCTGCTACATGAGCTTACTGTGAGCTACCTAGAATAGCAGTTCTATATGCCTCTTTTATGGTTTTAACTCTAATATATGGATAAAGAGAAGTAACAGTATACGGTCAGTTGTGTGGCATTACTAGGTCCTTATATTTATTTCATATAAGGTACAGATCACAGACTAATAGATTTTGGCTGATAAAAAAAAAATCTAGTAAAATGGTTTTAATAATAATTATTAAAGTTGTTCTCACTGTGTTTTGGATGTAGGAGCAAGACAATGCATAATATGCCATGTGAAGTTGTGTTATTTAATTTTATTCTAAGAAATCCCTACAAGAACATGATCAGGGTGCAGAAAGCAGTTTAAAGTTCTTTTTCTTTCTAATGCATGCCAATACACTCAATGTTTTCTATAGTTAGTGCAAATGAGAAATATCTAGGTTCTGGCAAGCAGTGCTTTCAGATACTTCTGGGGGCAGGTTTAAGGTTTCTTAAGATCTTTCTGGCTGTCTGAATGTACATAGATTCTGTAGATTCTGGACCAGGGTTTTGGGATCAGGCCTTACTAATCCATGCTAAAATGTTATAATTTAGTATTTTTAGGCATGTGTCAATGGGAAGTAATAAGGTACTATTAATGTTCTCTTTCCTTCTATTTTTCTACCAGAAATTGCTGGAAAATTTGTTCACAGTATTTTCAAATGTTTCAGTTATGTAAGTATTCAAAGATAATAAACCCCTTTAAAAGTCCTTTGAAACTGTTGTGAAGTTGTGCTAGTTGAGATTCTGTGATTTGCTTGTATGTGGAGGACCAACTGCGAAGAATGATCTGGAGAATACTATGTACAAGAATTGTAAATCAGTCTTTGTGCTGGTCCATGCAGCAGAAGGTTGGGGAAGGTGGGAATCTGAGATCAGGGGGGTGATGTTTGCAAGCAGTTTAATGTCTTTCTGTGAGAAACAGAATGACAGCTGCTATTTTCTTGAGTGATTTTTACATGGGTAAAGCATGAGTAACACTTGCTGGTTTTTACATCTGCCATCTGAAGTGTTAAGGCTTTATTTTTGGGAGTTGGCTAAGTATGTCTAGACAGCAAGAACTTAAATATTAGTCTGAGGTTTTGAATGAGCCAGAGTGAGTTTTGTGTGGGTGCAGCATAATTTAAAGCATTTTATTTTTAATCAGAAAGTAAGTTACACTATCATAGAGAAATGGTTACTCAGTGGAAAAAAATGGCTTAAGCAGTGCATATTCATTCTGTGACAATTAAAACACCGTTCGTTGAGCAGGTGAAATACTGACCTGTGTTATTTTTCACAAAAGTATTTTCTAACTCGAAATGTATCATTATCAGCCCTGAAAGGGAAGATAGTTATGTGGAGAAGAAAATGCATATATTGTGCACAAGCCATGTTAGCAGATACAAAATATGGATTAGTGTTCACTAACGTGCAGCAAATTGAGTAACATCCAGTTCATTTTTCCAGTTGGAAAGCTGGTTTATGCTGGAAGCTAGTGGTGGCCTGCCATGGTCCTGAAGCACTGGGAACTGTGCTGCTACTCACCTTACAGAGCCTGATAATGAATTAGGGGGAAGCTATTGCTGACTGTAACAGCCTCTGGCACTTACCCACACTCACTTGTCATTTCTGTTTTCTCTGCCTCCTGTAAGCACAGCGATTTCAAGAGATTTTGTGAAGAAAGCAGCTTACTATGTTGGTATTTCACCAAAATGAGTAAATAGTGTAAATAAAATTAAATTATTGACAGTGAAGAGAAACATATCCATGGTAATTTGTTGAGTAAGACAAGAAAGAGAGATAACATGAGAACAGGTCTAGTGATAAGATGGGATGGAAAGACAACCAAGGTGACTAGGCAAAGCCTGGAATATGCAAGTGGATGACAGGAGGCACTGGTGTCTCAGTATTGCTGAGTGCCAATCTCTGAGGACTGGACAAAAGAGAGGCCTCTGATATGAAGGAACCACTGAATGACACCAAGGCTTTCCCATTAAAGGCTTGGCTTGAAGGTGGCTGCTTTTTACTTGCTGACCTCACACTGCAAATGAAGAAACCTGTCTAATGACACCACACAATATGGGATTATTCAGCTGTATCATAACCATTTTCCTATCTCTTGCTTCATCTGCTACTCAAGGTTGCCCATTTATTTTGAAGTCTTAATGTCTTAAGTAGGGCTATTACAAACTTTCAAGCTTATCTGAGAGCCTAATTTGCCCTTTATGAGAGATGATGATGCATGGAGACTGAAAGAACTCATCATGAAACAAATTGCATTTCATATGAACATCCAGTAGTAATCAATGAACTTGGATCCTACCTATTCCATTTTATCAAGTCACCCTAAACCTAAGTGTATTTTGGTAGAGCTGCTGAAGTTGACTTAAACTTTTCTGTGGTGTTTCTGTTTTTAATAAGAAAAGTTTATTGGATTTTAAAATTCAACATGTATGTTCATTTTGAGGGTAAATGTATCTAAAGAGATTGGCAGATATATTCCTTCTAAATGTACACTTTGAAATTGAAACAACGTTTTTTGATTAGAGTGCAAAAATGGCATTAATTTTGAAATGGATATTGGGTACACCATTACGGCTTCTATAGTAATATGACCTTTCACCAACTGGAAATATTGGTCAGCAAGATTTTGATTCTGCAAAAAGAATTCATATTTCATAAATGAGTGATTTGTGCTAATTAGGAGAAAAGTAATAGGCGATCAGATGAGACTCTGCATGAGCATCATTTGAAAAGACCTTTTTCTGTGAGAGAAGTTCTGAGAATCGGTGTTGATGTTTTCAGTGCTTTTAATTTCATGATAACAAACATACATAAAAGTTAATTACAAAAAACCCGAAACTAAACCCAAATTAGATTCACAGTAGGTGACCCAAAGTACATTTTTACTCTTAAGGCAGACCCAGTAGAACATTAATGATATTTCGTTGTGGAATTCTTTGGCTTTATAAATGCTGAGTGCACTAAAAGAGAATCAGAGTGATAACACTAATAATAACACTTCCTTTTCCAGTACTGAGCATGTACAAATAACATTGTAATAGCTCATTTCACAGCTGTAATTTAATATATTTTTAATGAGCCTTTGATCTTTGACATCTGTGGGCTCCACATATTGGAAATAGCTTATAAGTACTTTTTTTTTGTTTTGTTTGTGAGTGTGTGTGTGAATGAAAGCAAAATATATCTGCAGTGTATTTACAAGGCCAGAAATGGTGATGTGCTAATCACTTCTGCATCAGTTTCATTTAGCAGAAAACTTTGATGAAGACAGAATTCATATTGAAGTAAACAGAAGAACTCAGTTTTGGAAAAGAAGTGATCAGTTAGTTACAGTCTCTCTTTCTGAGAGGATCTATGTCATTACTGTGCTGAAAATGGCACAGATAACAGTGCCATTTGTGGAGCTGCAAAAATGAGAGGCCTCTTAGACTGCTTAAGATTTTGCCTGAGCTAATTCATATTTTATTATTCAAGAGGAGTACTTAATGTCTTTAAGGCCCAAAGATGTACAAATAACAACCTGTAGTTTTTTCCAGTCCTGCCCTGAATATTAAATGCTTTCCTTCTTTTTTCCTTGGTTGTCACCAGAAATTTCTGGCCTATCCCCCCTTTCTGTTAAAGACATATTTTCCATTGGATATTTTTGACTACTGAACCGTAGTTTTTTCCCCTTGATTGATTGGCCATAAACCTTGACAACATTAGATGGAACTTCCAAGAGACTTAAAGCATGTAATAGTCACTGTAGATACCAGAATTATGTTGCATTTCCTGAAGTAGGTCCTTCACAGTTCCTCTTCCTTTACCCTCATCCTTACTAGATTGAAAATTCATTTCAATACTAACAGAGTTTGTATTTTCAGTGGGCATTTGGGCACTGCATTTTGCAAAAAAAATAGCACATTTTTAACAACCTTATGTAACTGCAGTATTTTTTTAGCATTACTTAGAGCTGCAAAATATCTTTAGGCATTCCTACATGGTGACCCACCTAGATTTTCTTCCATGTCCTGTACTGTAGTAACCATGTAGTAACCATGAATCCTCCCAGATATCTTAACTGAGTGACATAGTTATATGTTGCTTAATATCTCAGTCCTATTCTTTTATAGTTTATTGTCCTCTGTTTGGTTTTGGCATTGATATTTCTAAACTCTGTTTTCTTTCCATTTCCTTCAGATTTCCAAACACCTTTTTGATCATTCTCCTACAATGATCAAATCACATACTGAATTGTGACTCAGCTAATTTTAATGTGATTATAATATATTGCAATTTTAGTGGTTACTTTGTATTTTCATAACTTTTTTAAATAGTAAAAGCTTTAATCTTATACTGACATGAAATGGGGCAGAGCTTTCACTCCCTAAATATAATTAACTTATTGATGTCCCATACTATTAATGTATGTTGAGATGCTCTATTACATTATAGCCATCCAAGAGATAGCTCTTGGTTAACTTTTCCGTGCCTTATCAAAAGCTACATGATCTGTATCAATGCCATGACTATGTTCTGATGATGCTCTTCAGTAAACTGCTGAGAGTCTCACATTTTGTAGCTCTAGTAATCTTCATTGAATGTATATGCTTTGATTGCCTGTTTCACTTCACCTTCCTAGTGTGGAAGACTTTACAGATAGCCAAGTCAGCATATTTCTTAGAATGAAGAAAGCCCATTATTCTTCTTTCATATGGGAAGTGAAACATTTTCTTCCACTCTGTAAGCTTCTGGGTCCTGGTCCTCACTAACACAAAGCTGCAGTTTATAGATATACTTGTCCACCTTTTGTTTCAAGATATGTGAATTTCCGTTTGATAGGTATGAATAAAAGCATGATAGTCCTACTCTTAATGACTGTTCTACTCTATGCACCTTGGAATGAAAAAACATTGTGGGAAAAGGGTGACAGTACTATATTTTCAAAAATTCGACTTTTACTTCAGCGGGTCACAAAACCCTTTTGATTCAGCTGGTGAGTGATTTCCCAAGGCATGGGAACTATTACTTTTTCCTTTTTTAAAACTTTGTTCCTGTATTTATTTTATTTGACAATCTCTTCCAGTTTTGTTGCCAAAGGCTAGAGCTGTGCTACCCTTTTCAGTGAAAATCTCTATCACTCTTGAAGGTCCTTATGAGAAATAATACCAAAAGATCTCATTATTTTTAGTCAATGAAGTTACATCTCTAGTAGATGCAGTTGGGGATGTCTCAGATAGTTTTCTAGCAGTAAATGAATCACAGAATAATGTCATGCAATTGAGTCAAAGTTGTCTGCTGTCTTAAAAAAATAATATGTACAAATATACAGACTTTTAATGTAAACAGTGCAGAAAATTTTTACGCTGCTCCATAAAATGAGTTTTAAAAATGATGCATCATGCTAAGTGAATATTATGAACTTAATATCCTCTTGATTACAATAAATATTTAATGTGTTGCTATGAAAAATGAGTTACTGCCTACGTATCTGAGTCCTTGCTTTAACTCAGATTTGAGTATTTCTCATACAACACGTAAGCTATTCCACTGCATAGTTAATAATTTTGTATTTCACAGAAAATTTCAAAATAATTGCACTCATCTTCATGTATTACATGTAAAATCTTGTTTCTGTTTTCTCCTTCACCAAGGTCAGTGCTTTACAGTATTTCATATTTAATGCTCCCTCTTGTCCCTGACCCTTCATATTGTATAAATGTATATTACATTTAGTTGTAAGCTCCTTTCACACAGTTGCTATGTTTGGAAACAGTAGCTTCTCCTTCTCTGGAGTAACCACCTTTGAACAGATTTTTAAATACAACCACTTCCACTGGTTACTATTCATATTTGAAACTCAATCTTTAAGGAAAAAAAAAAAAAGATTAAAAAAAAAAAGAAAAAAAGAGAGAATTCAATTTAAACCTGACCTGGTTAAATAAAGATAGTTTTTGTTTGCTTTAAAAAATATTTTCTTTTCAATTTAATTTTTCAAGCCTCCTGACTGTAAAAAAATTATCTAATTTTGACTTATGTGTCAAACACAGTATGTTTCTAGATCTCTGTGTTTGCCTGATTAAGGAAACTCCATCTATTTCTTTTAAAAAGATATTTCAATGTGTCTGCAAGTACTTTCACAGGAATCAGATTTCTGATACTAGAGAGCTATATATGAGATCTAGATACAACACTATGTAATGGCTTGTAATCAAACACATGAAAATCCAGGTTAATGTGCCTTTTTCCCTAGGAAGAATGATTAACTGTTGGAGTAATTTATACAAAATATGGTGGACTCTATCTCTTTGGACATCTTTCTGAAAGGTATCTTGAACTATTTCAAACGAGTAGTTAGTTGCTTAGAGAATCATGGTTTGAATCAACCAGTGGGGGAACCTTTATACTTATTAATCTGCCGAACAGTCCTGTAAAGAGAAGAAAATGGCAGTGCTAGGAAGTCTTATACTTGCTCTTGAAGTGGGATTTTATTTCCATAGTAGGGCTGGTAAGTGTGAAGCCTCCATGTTCTCTCCAGTTATCAGGAAGTATTTGACCTTCTGGAATGAGTATGAAATTGGTGTTCCCTAATTTTCTATTAGTGCCACAGCAATGCTTTTGACATACAAAGCAGAAGTGTATGAGTGTGGTCATTTATACAGAAGTCATTCAGACTTTAAGACTCATCCTACACTTTTCCCAGAACTATTTTATTCCACTAAAAAGACACTCTTTCTGTAGGGCACTCCAAATGCTGTCCACCTGTGAGAAGTAATGATGACTTAAGCTGCCTGAGAAAAGTGAATTCATAATGGTTAAGCAAAAGTATTTCTGCCATTATTCACTCAGTTGTCGAAATTATATTAAAGGGATACCTTTACAAGTATTTTATTCAAATTAAAAGTTGAATAAAAAGTCAAAGGATTGAACTGTAAGTTAGTAATGTAGTATTTTCATTAAAAACCCATTTCCCTTTAGAAACAACATATCAATGCTGATTTTCTTCTTGCAAGATTCTCTTAAAATTGCCTATGAGCAGTGTGTACATTTTGGATAATGTAAGTTGCAGGATGGCCTCCATTAGGTGTGTCATTAGTTCCCATCATAGGTGTGTTTGATTAATCTTGCCTTTTGCTAGTGACCGTCTCCTTTAAAAAGTCTTCGTGGAGCATCCGATTTGAGCTACTGCCAGATAGTGTCTCCTCTGGGAGACACATGGTGTCTCCTTGTCTTTATCCAGCAACTGTTAATTGCTCTAGACCCTCTTCCCTCTTTCAAAAAGTGCTGCCTGGTTTGACTTTGAGGCGAGTAATTCAGAGAGCAGTAACTAGAAGTGACATTGACAGCTTATCTATCCCAGTCTAATATTTATTGTACAACATACAGAGTGCTTGGCATATCACGTACAAACTAAGCTGCAGTCAGAGTCCATGCTGAAAGGCTTTGTTCAGAAGTTGAATTCATGTCAGTGTAGGAAGTAAAATAAATTATTCTGAGTTGTAGCAACAGTTTTAGAAGGCTGGAAATGAGAACATTTTTCACAGCGCAAAAATTCATTTTGTCATTCTATTTTCTGAACATTTTAATTTAAACATTAAAATAGCCCTTTGGGCTGAGACTATGTATGAGAAATTTCAGCCCAAGAGGGATTTTTTTTTTCAAAGCTAAAAGATAGTGAAAATAGTGCTAAGGATGGAATTACTTCCGTAGAACATTAACTGTGACTCTGTACTATAATTACCTTTCTTAGATGAGACTGCAGCATTTTTGTTTTGGAAATGTCTTCACACTTTGAAGTTACCTTTCAATTAAGATGAATTCTCTGCTGCTTCATGTTTGTCTCTGGCTGAATAGCAAGTAAGGGATGACTGTTTTGATTTTTTTTTTGAGTGAAGGCTATCCAAATCTATGAGGTAGGTTTTATTTTGAGGAAAAACTTTGTGATCTTTACAATAAGTGTATACTTTTAATTCCCAACTACATGATCTGGTGTTTAGTTCTGCTGATTTTACATTTTTCACTGCATTCTGCTACCCAGGTCATCCAGATGGCTCTGTAAAATCTTACTGTTGTTCTTTATAATGTTTTTAATTTTTACCATCTCATAGTAAATATGAGGAAAAGCTAAGAAACTTCTGAAGTATGACTATAAAGGTGCATAATGCAACATATTTTAATGAAAATATTAGTCATAGTTACTAGCTGATTTCCTAAAAGAAATATGAATTAATTAATGTAGTAACACATTAATTTTAATACATTGTGGTACTCCAAATAGAGGGAGTAAAATTAAACAGAATCTTCATGAATACTTGAATATTTTCTAATTGGGGAAATAAATAATACAGCTGTACAGAATAATAATGAGAACAGAATAATCACTGAAATTTTAGTATAAGAATAATGCATGTTGACTTTATTAAATGTTTTGCTAAAGTGTTTAATCAGATTCAGATTAAAAAATAATTAGTAACATCTGTTATTATCATGCCAAAACCATAAAGCAGGATCAATTGCATCTTAAACATTTATGTAAACTTCTTGCGAGAACCAAGAGCTGCATCAATACATGGAAAGAAGGTTTAACTTGCTATTCATTTTTCAGAGAGAAGGACAACAGAATATTGGTGATCTTGTTGGAAAATGTCTTCTTCAGGGCTTCTATTGTTATGTGCTATGCCTCCTGCAAGAGAAGTTGTTGAGTCTTTATTCCCGTACATACATTTTATATAATCTATACACCCAGCACCTTATGCATTACATCTGCACAACAAACATATACAAAGTCTATATACAATTTTTTTTCTGGTCTCAATGAGATTTATATCAGATGATGGGACAACTCTGGGCACAGATGTCTCATCTAAGGTGACAGGTTATTTTATAGGGATGAATCATAAATAGTTATTTTGCAAGTTCACAAACACTGTCTTAATGTTTATGCAACATCAGAAATAGGTCTTTGCTTTCTCTGTCAATGACTTCATACACAACTTTAAAAAACCCTGCAGTTTTATACAGGAGTAATAATTTTCAAATTTTCTTGCATGAGAGCTGCTCTGAACACTGGTATTGGAAAAAGTACTTGGAAAATGTTTGCACAGATTTCTTGAGCTTTCTGTAGGGTACAATTATCTCTGTAGGCGGAGTAGCAGGCTGCATTTGTTCATGTTCAATACACTCTCTCCTTAGGTATGTTTTACTAATTTAGCATTCTAAGTATTTAATTGTCTTTGTAATGGTTCAATCAGCCATATGCCTCAGAGGTTATACTGAGAACTTGTTTGATCCCCAGCCAAGGTTTACTTTCAGATTATAATGAGCAGCTAGTAAGTACTCACCATCTGTTCAGGAGAAAAGTGAAATCTTTGTCTGAGTGGACAAGTGGGAAAATAATTCAGAAAGCTGATTATTAGTTCATGTAAGTAGATAATGGGCCAAATTTTGTTTAGAAAGAACTGAGAGAAAGCAAAATTCTTGCCGTTAGTACAGACCAGCCCTATGTATTAATACAGGTAGAGCACTAACTAACTAGAAAATAGGTCAGCAGAATAAGTCCTGGGGCTTCTACTGCATAGCAAGTCTGAATAATTTCTGGGTAACAAATATCGATTAAATATATTTGGTTTTGTGGTTTTTTTTTTTTAATCATAAGGTTGATCAGACACTGGAGTATGTAGCCCAGGGAGGCTTGACTATTCAACCTTGATGGTCAAAATTTGGTTTGACATGGTCCTGAACAACCTGATTTAACTCAGCCCTGCTCTGAGTAGAAGTATGATCAGCTGATGACCAAAGGTCCTGTTCAACCTAAATTATTCTCTGATTATATTATTTAGCTACATGATATAATTCCTCCAAATTATGTACAAAACAGAACGACTGAAATGGCTATTTTATTCTGAGGTGAAGCCAACCTAATACATTATCCTTCTATCCTCTGGTCCTAATTATTCCTTGAAACTGAAATGTATTGAAAAGAACTAATGTGAGATTATGTCGTAAAAACTACGTTCTTATTTCATTTTAGGAGTAGGAGAATGAGATATTTGCCTTATCTGATGCTGAGTTGAAAGCTTGTGTTAAAAGTCCAGTCTCCAGAGCATTCTTCTATTGTCACTGAAATAATGAATTGGAGAACCTAAGAGAGATGCTCTGAATCATCTGTCAGAGGAACAAATTTCATTTTGACTACATTGAGTGATTAAGGACATTAGCCACTTATATACCCACACTTATAAAAAAGAAAGGCTTTGAAGATTTTGAAGGTTTTGAGTCCTCAGTTAATTGTGATCAAAGTGATTATATGCTCATGTTCTGGTATTGGTAAGATCTAATTAATAAAATACATGCAAGAGCTTCAGAAATGCCTGTGTATCATTAGAGATTTCCCAGTTGTGTAGGGCTACAACAGTTGTTGAACATGTGCTGAGATAATAACACAACATGAGAAGTTCCAGTGCTGCTTGCCTTGTATTTGAGAACTGTCAATAACGTTCTGTATCTAGCACAGGAGTGTCGTGGTGTATCTGTGTGTTGAATGGGTGATCTAGGAGCAGCTCTAAGAGCACAGGCTAGAGGAAGAGGTTCCATTATGGAAATACTATGTCTTTTTTGATCTCCTGCTCAGAAAGGCAGTAGGTTAGCATTTGGTATCTTGGATTTGTTTGTTGTTTCTGTGTCTTAGGTCCCAGAAATGTAGCCTGCCTTACGGAAAGGGATGTTATGTGAATTGTAATGAAGATATCTGTTTTTCTGAAAGGTGAATCTATTCACTGTCTTATACTGTGTTTGAAAAAATAAACAATTATGTGATCATTTGTTTTAAAGTATTACATTTGAGGGCTCATGGAATGGAAGTAACAGACAACATATGATTCTTTTGTAGTCTAGGGTTATTCACAAGCATACAACTTACGAATCTGTTTTCAAACCCTAAAGGAATACAGTGAGAAGTATTTCAAACTAAGTCATATGTTTGCATAAATATATCTTTTTTCCCCCTGTCAGATAGAGGAAGTGGGTCAGACTTGACTATTGAGTCTTAGGGTTGATTTGCCTGGTGCCAGCATGGTAACAGATTGTAGCAATATAAGCAATAAATGTTTCTGAAACGTCTGTCTTTATAAGTAAAAGCTGTTTGTGGCTTCTGAAATTTTGATGAGCTAGTTTTCTCATGTTCCCATGCATTTCAGCCACTAAAATATAGAAGATACTTTCATATTTCATTTTCTACTTTTAATATTGAACTGTCACTATTTATATTTTGTGAATTACATTTATCTGCAGATTCTGAAAGTGAAATGATGCTGCAGTCACTGGGATCATAGTCTTTACAGTCGTGTCAAGTTTCTAGTTTATAAGACACAACAAAAATCTTCCTTTGCCCAGAAGTGATTTAGAGCATTGTGGGAAACAGTCACACTCAGCTCCCACATCCTGACGTTTTTTGTCATATGGGAGAGGTTATCTAAACAATTTGTGGGAATTGATAAGTAGAAAGAAAACTGCTTTGGTAGCATATCAGGATTTCTGTTCATCTATAGTGCCAAATCTTGGATTAGGTACTATTACCATAAATCCAGATACATCTTTTCTGAAATGGGGAAATTATTGCTGAATAGAAGACTTAAAAGTCAAATGGTTCACTGAGATAGATATTTCTTCATAAGTTTCAAACAGCTTAGAAAATTGTAAATGGCAAAACACTTCTAGATTTTTATAGGATGTGTCAAACTTTTTTGTGTCAAACTTTCACCTAGATAGATACTTGTTTGCAGTGGGTAGAAATTACATGTTAAGGGCAGGTAATTTGAGCACGGAATATCAGGGGGAGAGAACAAGACAGGATGGTTCACATGCAGCTTGTATGCTAAAAAAGATGGAGGAAGCATTTAGTCATCTGGGTTTTGTTTCTTTGTTTGTTTGTTTTGTGTTTTTTTTTTTTTAACCCTAAACTCCTAAGAGACAATAATCTATAACCAGTTGAAATTTATTTCCAGTGACTCCTCACAGAGTACATTTGCTTGGTAAGTAGAACTCTTGCTAGGCTTGGACATTACAGTTTTATTTGGGTAGAGCTGCAAGTACTCAAGCTGTTATGAGTTTTGGGGAAACAGTGACATGCTCTGCTTGTAGTCCCTGGCTCCTCTAGTTTCTGCAGGGTCTCTCTGACCTGAGTATTCCCACTACGAACTACTCTGCCCTCAGGCATTGCTCTTGGAGAGGCATGTATAGTCAATTCTTAAGTCAGCTCATGCAGTTGTCAGGAGCTTGCAAGCCTCTGAATTCCTGGAGGGATAATACGAGGGTGATGAGTTCTGTAAAGCTGCAATACTTTACTGGCTGTCAGATGGCACAAACCCCACTAGATTTATAATGACATGAAGAGTTAAGGTGTATATTGGTTCTTTCAGAGAAAACATGCATTTGCAATAATCAAACAGAAGGTTTTACAAAGAGTTAAAATAGAGAAAAGCAGGGTGCACATGCAGAAACAATGAACATTTTCTTTTCTACCACCTCAGGTAGTTATTATAGCTAATGGGAAAACTACTTTCTTGATTGCTCATTTACACTTAACCTGTCTTTTTTGTTACTGCCTACTGGGACCCCATGTGGCAATGTAGGACCTAGGTGATTCCTTTACTTCCTCATCATTAAAGCCTTTTGATTAACTTTTCTATTTCATACCTTAATTAGTACACTTTGTCCTTCAGGGTACTTTCTGTTGTAACAGCCTTTTAAATGTGCATTAGCAAAATTACACACACCATGAGAAATGTTATATACAAATACTTGGTAATAGATTAATATATATTCTTTCTATATATTGTATAATACTAACCCTGATAAAACTGAATAAAATTTGCTATGGATGCTAGGATTGTTTCTCCTTACACGTGTTTAGTTTCAGATTCCTTTCCAGGATAATATCCATGTGTATATATACTGAAGAGCAGTGTTTCTGGTCTCATTAAAAAAAGTATATTAAACACTGCCATTTTATTTTACAATAATGTAATAATTTTTATGACTAAGCTTCTGAATAAAACTTGAGCCTTCTTTGAATCTAATTGTCAGAGAGACATCACATAATTGTTATGTTACATATACCTAATTCTCCTTACTACACTGCTTGTGAAGGTAGTTTGGACCATTCTTTGCATTTGTGGACAATCTGCTAGGAGCAGAATAGAATCCTGCAGCTCAGAGACTCAAGAGGCATTTGATAAAACTGATACTCCTTAGAGTTAATTGTGTACTTTATGACACTGTTCACCTTTAAAAAAATATTCACCTACTGACACCCAGAGTTTTAAGCAGTAATAAATTTTGATGCAAATTTGAAGAAAAGAAGAAATCTTAAAATGAGAAAATATTCTGTCTTGGAAATAAACTATAGTGAATAAAGATGGATCCTGAAATAATAAAGTTTTATAACATTCCTATTTTTTGAAGGAAGAATTAATTTCAAATCCCTAATCTGTTCTGTTTACTGAGGGAACCTAAAGTTTAACCTTCCAGAATAAGNTATATTCACTGGAAAAAAAGCTATGGAATTTCTTAGGTGAAAGTATGAAAAGGTTTTGCTTGAGGATGTTGTCAAATGAAATATTTTCAATATCTCATAAATTTTCATGAAGCTTAACTTTGGAGAGAAAAAAAAAGTCTGACTAGGAAGATAGAATGATCTGGGATTGTCTGCTTTTTATATATTTGCATGTGGATGTTATTGGTGAATGGATTGGATATATTAAGCCCTTGTGCTGATTGCTACTCAGCTGTTGAACTAGGGAGAGGACTTTGTCCTATAACAGGTAAGATATCTACCTATACTCCATCTTTTCACAGAATAAGAAACAGCCAAGCCATTCTAGTTCTAACTGTGCATTTCTTAGCTATTTGTTTGTCAATAATTTTCTGGAGAACATTTATTTAAAACATTAATTTCATAGTCAGTATTATACACATGGGTCGATTTACTAGATATTGAAAGTATGACTTGGTATGAAGTTGATATCTTGTACTGAAACAGAGGAGTCTTTATAAGTAATTTCTAGGAAGAGACAAACGATTGGTCTTTATAAAATGAATGATTATTTTTTTGGGGAAAAATAATAATTTAGTATAATATTATGAATGTCAGTTTTAGATCTGTATTGATGACAAGTCTGTGAAGGACAAACGGGAGTCAAATATATTATCTTTTATGTACCTGATGGCTGAGATATTTGAGGGGACTCAGCAGACCCCTATATTTTAACACAGGATTATTTTATAACCAATTTGCCTACAGGCACTGATTACTTCCAACAAGCAGTACTAAAAACATTATCTTGCACTTCTCATGGCATGAGGATGCCATAAACAAACTGTGAATCCTACTGTGCCAGGATCATTTAGATGAAGTCACTAAATGTGTAATTGAGTAAGAAATACCTTGGCACCAGCATATTGATTAGGCTTTTATTTTCTGCTGTTTGCCAATTATGAGTTAGTCTTTAGCATTTGCTGTCATCTTCTGCAGTGATCTCTTGGATTTTTCTAAGATTCTACTCTTTGTGTCTTATTATCTTTACTTTTCCAATGACTTTAAAAAAGCATGTTCTTGGTTCATGAATTACAGTTTATACTGGGCTATTTTAACCTTTTTGATATATAGCACAGTAAAAATGCTATGAACTGTATGTTTCTTGGCTATAAATCATGAAATATTGTTTAATTTGTAGTACCGTGAGCTTAAAATGAAGTGATGGTTAAATCATTTACAATTTAGGGGACAGCACAATACAATAACAACACATCTAATGTTCCTCTTCAAAGAAATAATATTCCAGCTTATTTAATCTCTGAAGAAAATGGTCCATCTTAAATCAGCCAAGGTTTGTCATTTTTTATACTCCTAAACCCCAATTTTATACATTCAATTTAAACAAAATCCAATTTAGAATATTGGCTGGCTTGCAAACTCCTGGCAAGAGAATGTGGATTGGTTAAGAAAATAGACCTTTTAATTTTCATATTGATTCTTACCCACTGAAAATCTAATTTGAAACCCTAGGGTCTTCTTCATACCTCCTTCAGCACTTGGAGTGGGGGGATACAGACTGAGAATTAACTTTGAGAGAACGTGATGCTATACTGGACAATTTCCTAAGAAGATGATAATTTATGCTCACATTTTGTAAAATGGAAAAAAAAAAAAGGTACTTCTCCTTATCAGGATTGCCATAAAGCCACTTCCATTTTCAAAAGGTAGTCCAATAAATACTGTTTCGGATGTATTCTCTCTGCATACCTCATGCACAAAATTCAGACTGTCAGCTGTGGTCTGTTGAGTAGTTTACTCTTTTCTAGCACAGAAAATTGTTGTTCAATGGAATATTCTTTATTTTACCATGAACTGCTTAACAGGGAGCTTTGGTTTTTTTCTGTGTGTTTGTGGACATATTGCATATGAAACTTCCAGGGCTGCATTGCTGTTAACTAAAGGGATGAAATAAAGCCTTAGGGAAATTTGCAGCAAGAAACAGCACATGTTTCCTGAAGGACAGGTACTCTGTCACTGGGACAGAGACAGCTCTGATGACCATGGTGAAGAGAAGCACCCCCTCTTGGGCCATACTCATACAGTGAGCCCGTGGCAATGTTGGGTCTCAAGCGGGAGCATGGCTGGAAGGGTGGCACATTAGTGCTCTTAGGTGCTGCATGTCAGGCATCTCCCGGGCTTTGCAGGAATCAGGCACTAGATAAGCAAGAAGGTATTGATGAGGCTTGCCACAGGGTAGGGAGGACAGAAGCCCCCACAATTCCCCGTGATAAGTCTAAGCATGTAACTAGCTTTAGTCCTCTGCAGTTTCTTCCATAAAAATTACATCCCTCTGCATTCTAATTACCTTATGAGACCACCTTTCTGATTTTAATGTAGCAAAAAAGACCAAATTAGCTTCAAACAGACTGTACAAATATAGATACCAAAGCTGAGAACCAATGTACCTGCAGTCACTGCTTCTATGGTTCTCCTCCGTTGTTTTTTTTTCCCTCCCCTTCTTTGTTGTGATCTAAATAGTAGAAATGGAGAATATTTTTGATGCTAGTTTTCATTTGTCATCAATACAAGAGAAGGCTGAATATTCCATTTCTTTGGCTACAAGATATTTTAGCTGCTGCCAACTTGATCTTAGTAGTTGGAGTTACCGGCTTTCTACTTGTGTTGGAAGCTGCGACTTATACAGAGGTAGTACACTAATCAACATATCTTTGATGTACTAGAAAGAAACTGTGACATCACATTTTACAGAAATAATCAAACAATGAAAATATTACATTATCGATGGCATTCCTATTATCATAATTCATATGGAACTGCGGTTTAATTTTTTACTTACTTTTCAAAGTTATTTACAGGGCATATTTCAGGATCTTCAAGGGGAAAATAGTTCTCGCATTGTTCTATAGTTGAATCCTGTCATTAGAATTTCTGCTGACAAATGATAGGGCTGTTACAGTGGAGAAATATAAAGAAGGTACAGAGTTTCTACAAAAACAATGAAAATAGTCTTGTTATGTCATCTGTAACATTTGGCTTATTTTGCTTTTAAAAATTTGAATATAGCTTCAAAGAAATGTTATAGTTGAGGAAAAAGATGAAAAGTTTCCTGGAAGATTTAATTATTATCTGATACTATTGTAGGCCTATTAAAATAAAACCTGAGACAAGTTATTTCACACAGATTAGATAATCAATATTGAAATAAATATGTTTAGGATGTGGTTCTGTCTTTTCTAGAAAATATCTCAGCATTCTCCTATTACTTGAGAATCACTGTGGTTTATATTACTTAAAATTTGCATCATTTATAACTGGGGAGAGAATTCTACATCTCCTCTGGCAAAGTATACTGTTTTATGAAAATGTTTCCTTCATCTGAACTGCATGGTACTGCAAACATCTTTAAACAAAACTGGCAAATCCTAAAACGGTATTTCTTTCTACAGAACGAAAAAGGGCATTTCTTTGAATATTCTATTTTATGTGGAACCACTGGGGCAGACACTGGGGATTTGGGGTCATATTAACTCTGGTGCAAAATTCCAGTGTGACTTTGTTTCCAATACATAACACTATGGTAATACTTAGTTTCTGTCACTTGTGATCTACTTATCTCTGTGACATGAGATTTACAAGGCCTTATTTTATGGTTATAAAACAAGGAGCACAAGTGAACCCTGATCATGCTTGGAACCTCTAGCTGCAGCTCCTCTTTATTACTACTCACTGTATCTATTCTCTAATGCTTTTATTTGTGTTTTCTTTTCTCAACAAAATTCTGATCAAAGGATAACAAAAAATTAGTATGAGAAACTGAGTTACAAATTGCTCTATTTTACATTCCCAGTTTGAACAGGAATAAGATTAAAGAAACTTCTTTATATTGTTTTTATTTTTATTTTTGCCTGAAGTCCCTTTATGCTTGTAGTGGATGAAGATGTTTTACTTTCCTTTGGCATATTTTAATTCAATACTGTATAATTCCATGTCTGTTGGCATCAACCCAATAACAGGTATATAGAAATATTAATTCCTTTTTACAGTGAAAGCCCCTGTTGCAAAGGAGCAGCATATTCACTCCAGCTGGGAGATAACGACATGGTTTGATAGAGAGTGAGTTATTGCTAGCAGTTACTGTGGTTTTATGAGAGGCTTGTTAGCAAGTGGATAGAAGTTTTCTTTGTCTACTGTAAAGCTCGAATTGCTCCACATTTTTGGCATGAGAAACACTTTTTATTTTGTTCTTTTTCCTGCTTTACATAATTAGTGAATGTAAAGGTAAAAGAAAGGGATGGGAAGCAGAAAGTACCACTTTTGTAAGTTAGCAATCCTACAGTGCTTCCTGTTGCAGGAGAGCTGCCACTAGGGTTGCCCATACAGGGAAGGAAGTAGAACTGCGCTCCCCTGCATACCGGGGAAACAACAGGGAATTCTGATACCTTACCATATAAATGCCTAAACTGATCTTGGCACTTGTATTTCTATGTATTTATCTAATGAAATTACATGAGAACTTCCAGAAATGCAGCAAATAATTTAAACCTACTTTTATCTAGAAGGCTATATATAAAACCAGAGACATTTAAGTACTTATCTTGCCCTGACAGCTTATAATTGGTTAGCAACATCAGGCAGAATACTTATTTTTTAACTTGCTATACATAGAGCTTCTTGAGGGTTTTTTGTTGTTTTGATTTTGTGGTGTTTTATTTTTTTCCTGGTAGAAAGACATTGTAACTGAATACAAGTGTGCTAAGAAACTTTGCTAGTGATGTTAATATTCTCAGAAGAGCTTTTTTGTAAGTATTCAATAAGGCATCACTTATTACCAGTTTTCTTTAAATAATAAAGGCAATAGTTTCTTAAACAATTGAAAATCTTTATTGTGGGAATTTATCTTTGTAGTAAAATTGTATTCCCTTTCATAAAAACTTGAATTAAATTATTTTGAGAGGAAAAAACCCATACCCTTAGTTTTACAGAATATAATATTCTGCTATTACAAAAGATATCAAAGTATTTTTATATGAACGTAGATGATCAAGTATTATAACAGGTTTCAGTCTTGTCATGTTTTTTTCTTCTTTCATGCAGGGTTTTCTCTTCACCTCGCAATGAAAGAAATTTAAAATTTTCTATGTTCTCCAATCAATTCTGCATATTTCTTGCAATGACTTGTATCTATATGTTTGGTTATTTGATTTATATAAAAAAAATATTGTTCTTTTATAAATATCAGTGCTATCCTATAACTTAAAGCTGCAGAAACTTTGAGGTCAATTGAAATATTGGCAAGGTTTATCACTTAAAGATGAGTTTAATCTAGATTGATAATACTGCTATGTAATTTGACAATTCCTGACTCTCATGCAGTTGAAATTCTCACTCAGTAATGGACAAAAAGAATTTTTTTGATGCAGCCATGTATGCACATAGATAGCAATGCAGAACTAGGGCAAATTCATCCTGTATGAGATTTGCCGATAGCTGACATAGTGGCAGCTGCTATTTTTCTTCATGAAGTCAGACTTGAGACACGCTACTTTCCCAGTTTTCTGCAGCAGAGGAAATGATGAACCTCCAGATACTCATTGTGATTTTTGCACAGAGGTGAAGCATATTAAGATTAATCTACTTGATGTAAAGATACGTTCATTAGCTTGTATTTAACATAATGTTTTTTTAAAGCATCATCTAATTATTGTCCTTGTGTAGAAGAAATACCTCTGACAAAATGTGTGTCAGCTGTTGAAGAAATATATCTGCCTATTCTTCTTTAAAAACATGCTAATTGTTCTTTGGGGTTTTAATAGATTTTTTTTTTTTTTTTTTTAAATTTTTGCAGTGGTGGTCATTTAAAAATGCCTCTGCTTAGGAAAAATTCATAACATTAGGGAACAAGTGACATCTCAGGGAGGCTGTACTCAGAACACACACTTTTTTTTAATCTTCAGTTGATCCCAAACATGGCAGTGTGTTAAAATCCAGAATGGGCTGTGGGAATTTTCCAGTTTACCTATGGAGAGTAGTTGGAGCTTAGGTGACAATAGAAAATATTTTACCATTGTTGTAGGGCTAGTCTATGCAGTCTGTTTTTTTTGTAGTGTCTCTTCAGTGTACAAATGCATGTCATTGAAGAAGGCACAGGAGAATAATGTCTAAATGCTGGGTCATAAGGTCAGGGACAACATATATTGTCTGTATTTTACAACATTGTTGGTTTTTCTCCGTTCAGTTAATTGCTCTGTTTAGTCCCTCATCTGGTTTATGGGAAAGTATACCATAGATCATATTTCTCCTCTTATTTTTGACCTTTTTTTTTCAGTACTGGCTTCATAGAATTGAATAGTTTCCCCTAAAAGCAATGTTTTTCTGTGCTCACATAAATGCAAATACTGTCCTGTAGCTACACAGGTTTTTACTACTGATTACTTATTTTAGTACATTTTCTATTTTCTCTCTCTTCTGCTTGAATAAATCCACGATATCCTTGCTTCTTTTAATATCTGTGCTGACATTATTATAATAATCTTCAATACTTCATCAAGTGACAGCTCCAGTTTCCAAGGTGATGCCCTACAATTTACTAATGTTCTTCAGCTTTCTTAAGTATCTTTTAGTAGTCAGTACTCCTTGCCACAAGACCATTAAATAGTGGATATCCTGAACTTAATGAAGTGTGCTTGAAGGCCTTCTCTCATGAAGAACTGTTTGAGTAAGTAACTACCAGCTGTGATCTGTAATCCAGCATGATTGTTTTGGTCTGCTTTATTGTTATATGAATTTTATGAAAAATAAAAAAACTTTGGCCATCATATATTTAGAAAATATTAGTGAATGAATACTGGAGTTAATAGTATAGAAAGGATATGTTTTCTGGTTCTTTGAAAAGACAAATTTATACTAATTTTGGATATGATCTAAGCTTTTATTAATATTTTATTCATAACAGGTTCTGCTTTTAGTATTTCCTGCTTAAAAAAATAAATAGTTTTTGAAGAGAAGCATCCCTTTTTATTTATCATGTGAAACCCACTAGTTCTTTTTTCTAGAAGGGCAGTATTCTATAAATAAATTAGATAAATCTGGGAGTATTTACAAGTCAGTTAATACTTCTTTCTTCTCCTTCCTGTACCTCAGCTTTCTCAAAAAGGAGACAGAATTTCTCATGTGCATTTATTTCATTTGTCTGAGATATTTGGAAAATGTGACCTGTGCAGGCGTTGTCAGAGTGCAAATATTTTGTAGTTTACTTCTTTGCTTACACTCTCCTGTTTCTTTGTCTATTCTTGGAGACATGTAGATGCCAAGATGATTAAAATGATCTGGAGAGAGGGGAGGGAGCCAGCGGCTGGTGAGGTATTTAGCTCCTTGACAGGTAAAATCACAGTAATGAGTTTAATATAACAAAAGGTAAATTAATACATGAATTAGGCTGGCATTAGGCTGCTGTCTCCAGTGACAGGAACAGCAACTTTTTCAATTTAGATGTGCTGTTTTGTTGAGCTCCACTTAAGTCTATGCTTCTCCCTGCTTGCTCTTCTAGATACATTCTGAGATCTTTCCAACTGATTCCACCTTAGAAGTTTTACTTCTCATACCCTGTAAGATTATATCTCACCGCCTTTCCCCCCTTTCTAGTGTTTTGCAGTTTTCTCTCAATAATTCTGTGCAATCTTAGCTAATAATACTGTATGTGACATTTATTTTTCCTTGGAAGTCATAAATAGAACTGCTGAGTTTAAAATGACTGAAAAAAATAATAGAAGCAGAAATTGCATACAATTTTAATTTATCTTTGATGTCTTAACACTTCTATATATTTTTTCACATTTTTCATATTCCCAATAAACATGAGTGAGATGTGTTGGACATTTGAGTTGCAAACAATGTTAAATGCATGAGACTTCATTCAGTCCTTATGAACCAGAAATATTTACCTGCATTTGGCTTAAAGGAAACACAGTTTTAAGTATGAGGAACACACTGTTCTTGTTAAACATTGTGGGTCTGAATTGGCAACCATTGATATCATTAGAAAACAGCAGATCTGTTTGTTTGCTCTTCCCATGCTTGTCCTGAATTCGACATCCGGTGCTGTTTTGTGAAGAAGTAAACAAGTGAAAATTGACTTTGACAGTGTACAGTGTCCTCTGAATTTCCCAGAGGACATTTCAACTTCGTTTATTTACAGATATCTTTTCCTTGCACAGCTTATGCACATGAAGGCTATTAAGCCAAAAAAGATCTGCTTACACAGAAATTAAGTTTTAATAAGATGCTTTGCAGGAGAGCCCACTACACAGATCCCATTAGAAGATGGGAGCAATAGCTATTTTGACAAATGCAAATTCAGTGAGCTAGTGAAGGTACATATAAACCAACTAAAAGTGATTTCAGCATGTGTACAAAGCTAGTCATCTGCTTATTACTGAATGTCACAACTGACCACATATGTTCCTCACCACATTTTTATGTCAAGTAAAAGAACAGCCAACTTTTGACTCTGACCATAGAGAAAGAAATGAAACTGTGAAGGATGAATTCAAACAAAGTACACTTTCATTCATTTAGTTCACCCGTGAGCAGCCTGACTTGGTCATGCTGATCTGTTCAATGCAAAGTCTTGCTTCCTCTTGTGTTTTTCCATCTGGTGAAAGTTACCGTTGCCCTCACTTGTCTTGATTTTAGCTTGCTGTTGCATCTCTACCCATTTTTTTTCTAGAAGATTAAGCAGCTTGAGCTATATTGTTCTGGGAGTCCTACGGGTTTTGGCTTTTTTGAATAATGATTTTCTTTTTATTGATTTCTCATTCCATGAAGCAGAATAGACCCTTTTAGCGCAAAAACTTTTACCTCACTTTCCTTTTCTTCCTGTCAGGTTGTGAGGTGAAGATTTAAAACAAATCCATTGGGACACCAGTGTTATTTGAGAGCTTAAACAGTCTGTCTTTATTTGGTAGTTGTTAGACCACTTAGGAATGGATGGCTTTCATGATCATCATGATGATGCAAAACAACTAAGCAGGGGTTCCCTTCATGCTAGCACAGGCAATATATTGCTACATAGAAATAATTAATATTAGGTTAATAAGCTTAGGGTTTCTCTGAGCAATGGGCTTCAAATCCAAACTAGAGACACCAAATTGAGTGAGCTACTGATGCTTGGGTTTCCTTCCTTCTTTCTTGTCTGCCAGCCAGTGCCTGCCTGCCCACCTCCTTCAAAAGAAGTTGGCTTATTGCCTTGCTTGAAAGGATTTCAAAGTAGTATTTCTGAGTACCATAATTAACAGGTTTTGTGGTATGGCATGAAGGTGCAAAAGAAGAAATGCCCCCACCTAACTCCTCTGGAGAAGCCTAGTTTTTCTGGGGAAAAGAGTATGAGAGGAAGGAGGACTACAGGTTGGTGACTAAGGGAAAATAAAATATTTGGATCCATATGAAAATTTCTTATGGAGTTAGTTAATTCTACCCCACTCCTTTATTTTTAAATAGGCTACTGAATAGCTAAATAATATTACTATACTTACCTTCTTGCCTGCAATACACAGAAGTGAAGAACTGCATCTCAAACCTCTCATTCCTGCATTCAGTCAGGTCGTGGGAGGTTTGCTAGAAATGAACTACTGTTTAATAAGTTGGGCTTTGATTTAAAGACCAAGCTTAATGTTTCTTATTATTTTAGGCCTTTTGAATTATGTTTTCATTATGAAGTCAGCTGTGGTGATGAGCTGGAGCATCTCTGTTAACCTAACGTAGAGATGAATGACAATACTGCAAAACTGCCTATGTTTGCACCATTCAGGATCACTAAGGTTTCTTGGTGGCAGTGGTGAAAATGTGTCACAAGTCCTAATGCAAGGGTAGGTAAAATATTACTAGGTACTTTTTCCTGTATGTTGTACAGGTTAAACCTCTAGCAGTTAACTTCACTGGCATAACACAGACAGGAACCTCATCCTGCACTTCCATTTCACTGAATAGGAGAGTTGCCGCATTGGTGCTTATTCTTGCAGCTTTAAAATAGAAAATTAAAATTAGAAAAAGAAGTAATCCATAAGTAATTTCATAACATTAGTTTTAAATTGCAATTCCTCTGGATAGTCAAGCCAATCTTCTATTATTTCTAATCCACTTAAGAAAGGATTGAGGCTAGATTTGGACAGCCTGCCATTACAAAGAAGACTTGAAATTTTAGCTGAAGCAGCTCTGAACAGATGTCAAGAAAAGGTGTCACCAATCAAGAAAAAATATTTTATTGCAAAACCCAAATTGTCCTTTTGATTTAACTCTGTAATGTGTGTTATGCTTTTTTGCAAAGTCGCAAGCAGGTGCATAGTGGATAAAGTTGTTGCAAGACCCCTCTTACGATTGAGGTAAAACTGCACAAACTGAAGTGGTAATTTCGAGAACCCCACAGGCAAGGTTTTGGGATCCCAGTACTATTTGTCTATGCATGTGTGCATGTGAACATGTGTGCATGCTTTTAGATGTAAGCTAGTTTAGAGAAAATCTAGACACTTGTCTTAACTTATTTATTCTTTTGTTTCTCTGATGAAAGTCTGTGCATTTGCATACACACATTAGTTGATGGGTAACCTAAAATAATGGTCCTATGCAACTATTAAACCTGGACCTCAAAGAAAGATTGTAAACATGCTCAAAATACTAGCTAAACAACATTCAAAGAGCAGCTCAACTTTGAATGTTGCTTAATACAGTTAGAGGAAATATTCTTGCTTACTTTACAAAGTAAGCCAGTTAAAGATATAACATGGTATTAAGGATTTGATAAATATAGGGTTGTCTTTAGGGCATGTGAAAACTGCTTGTGAAGCAGCTGGATATGTTTATAAGAATCTCAAAAAATATTGCATGACAATTTATTATTTGTATTATTCTCTTGGCCCTAAGTAATGGATTATGCATAGAAAATGTACTGGTGCCGTAACAACAAACAGATCAACTGAGAGAACATCCTTTGCCTGAGGTACCTTTAAAACTGTGAATGGGAAGTTGGATGATGAATTGGATAGTCTGCTTCAAGGGACAGATATATAGTGTCTGAATATGAAAAAGCATGAGTGCATGAAAGCATGTCACAACCATATGTAGTGCAGGCTGCTCTCCGTGATAAAACAGTTTACTATTGTCTTTGCCACCAACAAAGTATGTCAATTTAGGGTCTGATGCACCTTGTTCTTTATTTATTGGAGTCTGTATACAGTATAACATCTTGCAATGCCTATTGCTTTAGAGTAAACCCCAAAATTAATCTTTGTCTTTATTAAAAAGTAAGCCTGCTTCCTTCAGTTGATTTTCCCCCCCAGAAACTAGTCTTAGTTTGATACTTGTCTCTTTCAGTTGTTTCTGAAATGCACAAAACTCATGATGTGTTCTAACCTTAGTTTACTTGCAGTTGGAGCACTGAAGAGTTTTATGATCATAACCATTCAATGGAGACAGAATTCATTATTTCTCAGAAAATAATAGAATTAGGTTTGGGTAAGGTTCAAATAAAAGCAAAGGTTTAAACTTCTGGCTCCTGGTGTTTTGTTTGTTTTGGTTTTGGTTTTTTTTGCTTTTTGGGATGAAGGCTAAACTCATCTGCTTGCTGACCTGGATTGAGGTAAAAACAAGTAAAAGCAAGCTTATGCTAGATAATAAATAGTTTTCTAGAATAGCAGTTTTATAACATCCCAGAAACAGATACAGATTCATTAAATGAGAAGGACACAATGTGATTTTAAGAACATAGTGGACTTTGCTTGACATTGTATAAACCATGATTCTGCCAGTAAAGTTCAACTTTCCCCACAGTACTTTGATTTAACTTTCCACTCTCCTGTTTGTTTGGGGTGTTTATATAATCTTTGTAATATTTCTTTTCTTTGTCTCTATTTTTAATTCCTTCCCCCTTTCTTTGTCTCTGGGGATTAAAATGTGTGGATATTGAAATATGGTTTATGTTCTTCATTCCGTCTGCTTCTCTGCTGTGTCCTGCCCCTTTGTCACAAGGCTCTTGATGTTCCATGGTTTCACCAGTTTACACTCTGAATTCTCTAAAAGCAGTAAGATGGAATAAGAATGCTTGTTCTTGCCTGCTGTGTGAAAATTCCACTGAAACAAACCTAAACCCGCACCAGATGATGACTCTGGCAAATCAGGTGTGGAGAAATTGTCTTTAAATTTAGACTGACAAACCAAAGGGAAAGAAATGGAATTTTTTTTCTGATCTTGAAATTTTTAGTACCTTACTTTTTCAGCCCTGATTCTCTAGAAGGTTTGAATTCTCTTCATGCCCTTTAAAGGACGAGCTTGGAGAAGATAGTAATGATCTTTTTCATTCCCATTTCTAACAACTCTGTGGTCAGGATATTTGCTTGGGGTTAAGGCAAGCATCCAAATCTCTCCTTTGAGTTGGACAAATCTGCTAAAAGATTATTCATTTGTGGCCAGTACAACCCTTGTAACTCTTGTGATTACTATGGGAATGTTTAACTTCCAATGTGCAGTCAGAGGCAGCCTAAGATGTTAAGCCTGCTGTTTTGTGTAACTGTGTCTGTATTTACTGCAGCTACTAGAGCTGTGAAGGCAGAAAGGTATTGCAGGGTGTTGTTACCTTTCAGACATGCCCCAAATTGATACCAGGGTTTCACAGTCTTGTTGGTTGAGCTGAACTTGATGCCTGACCATAGACATTATTGAATCTTAAGTACAGAGATCCCTAGAAATACATAGATACCTGTAAGAAGCACGGTAAGAGTCCCTTATGCCTTTTATTAGAATGAAATGATCCGTGAGACATTGACGGCTGAATCATCACAACATTTAATACTTACTGATTAGTTTGTATCAAGGTAAATAATTTACACCTAGGTATGACTTTGGTTTTGGGTGGTGTTTATAGAATAGAGATGATTCATCATCTGAAGTATGCCGTTAAGAGAACTAGCAACAAGATTGATGAGTTTTAGTTATTTTGAGAACTCCAAACTTTACCAAAGAGAACGAAAATGAAAATGGTATGTGAATTCAAAAATATCAAATAAGCAGAATATTCCATTCTAAATGTTCAATATATTTTCAGAAAGCAAATTTTAAACTGTATATATGAAGAAAACAATTTGAAAATTTGGAATAATGGAATGCCTAATGAATTGTTTGTTAGTTCACTGGAAGGATTTGTATATTTATCTTTGAATGGTTTATGAAGGAATGAAAGGAAAGAGAAACACAGATAATGTGTAATTTCTGCAGAAGATGAAAAAAAAAGTATTCCCTTATTGTTGGAAGCATTGAGGTACATCTCTAGTTTACAGGAGCATTTGAAAATCTTTCCATTTAAGAGGGAGATTGCTCAATTCAGTAGGTATCAAAATCTACCAATGTAGACAGCTTGGCATATCTTCCTAAGGTATGAAAGTAATTAATTTGAACCAAGGACTTCTATTGTGAGACAGGTTTCCCTCCTCATCTTAAAAATAAATAAAAAAAAAAAATTCACAGAGCTGTGCAGGTTTTGATTGGATTGTTAGCATGAATACAAGTACACTTCTTTATTTCCTGGAGTTTAGAATGCCTTCATTTGGTGCTAGAAGATCTTTTTCTTCCCAGATATTGCAAACTCAGTAACTTTTTGACCTTCTTAATTTCTTTTTGCTGGCCAATGGTCCATGATAAGAGTCAGAAGCTTTTGTTTACTCTCTCTGTACTAGGGTTCTCTGTATTTTGTGGATGGCTGCAGGCTCCATCTGTTCTTAATACCAGAACTTTTACTGTTTTTGTCACTCTTAGGCCACCTGTCTTTTTCTGGTCTTCTATTATACTTTCATCTACACATTTTGAGGAATATTTTTTCCTTTTTGTCCTTACCTTCAAAATTTTCACTTAAAAATAGTTAGAAAAGCTTGAAAGTGCATAGCATAAAAGCTTTTTAAGGTGGGAACTGATTTCAGCTTGGGGGACTTAAATTTTGAGCTGTCCTAAATCAAGGACCTAATTATGTTTTTTTGTAGTGAAAAGTTGTGAATACACTTTATTTGCAGTTCATCTTCTACCTTGATACTGTCGGAACAAAAAGAAACAAATACTATTATATCATGCTGGAAATATTCCTATTTATTACCATCTGTCTAGTTGTGTTTACCTTTCTAATTTACACTTTTTTTTTTTTTTTTTAT
>VXBX01004178.1:765482-780575 GCA_013400415.1 Scytalopus superciliaris | reverse complement strand
TTTTTTTTTTTAAATATATTGTATCCTGGTAACTGGCTGAATTCCAGTATGAATAATGTGACTTTTTGTTATTTGCTTTTATATGTTTCTGTTACTTATTTAAATCTGGGTACCATTTGACTTGAATTTAGAAAGGCAGATGACAGACAATTCTCAAAAATCTTGGAGAATTTCCTGTTATACATAATTTCCTGTTAGACATCATTCATATCTGCCAGATGGTACTTCATAACTTCTAAGGAGTGTATATGTGTTTAACCCTGTAAGACATTTTCTGAATAATTAATATACTTAGTGTCTTCTGAGCTACAGGAATGTCATATCTGTTCATGTATGGATCTACCGGTGACAAGAGGGACAATGTGCTGTTAGTTCTTGAGGGTTGTTATGTAGATGTAGCTATGATACAACTCCTTTTACACATTTCTTATTTGTGACAGATGTCTGACTTCACTTTGAAGTAAGATTGCAAGCTGACAGAATATGTGACCTTAAAAAAGTGGGCCATTTCTGGTTGATTTCAATTTTAAAAAGATATGGCTGCTGCAGTTTGGAATGATAGTTGTATATAAGAAAGTCCAAGAAACTCATCAGAAATGAGTTGCACTGGATATTATTTTTTAATTAGAAAAAACCAAATCTTCCAAACATTGTTCTGTTTTACTCTTTTCTTGGTCAAGCTATGTCCTGCATCATGAACATGCTCTCATGGTGAACAAATTAACTGCAATTTCTGTCTCCAGACTGAAATAACTTGCACAAATTTACTAGATTATGAACAACCACAATAGCAGGCTGGCTAGCCCTGTCTGAAACTTGCCCCTATTGACCCATATATAAAGATGTGCCTTCTTCATAAGTCAGCAATTATAATTAATTGAAGGAATACTCCTGTGACCCTCCAGTGTATAAAGGTTTTGATGGTAAAGAGTGGAAGACAAAGAATAGGAGGCTCAAAACTCTATTTTTAATAATTGAAAGGGAAGTGCTGATTAAAAAGCAATGCAGTTCATTTCCAATATATTTGTAGGAGATATGGCCTTGGAGGAGGAAAGAGATTTTACTTTCAGTGATTACTCAAGTTTTTCAAAAGTGTGAAAGAGTTGTTCAGTTGCTGTCAAACACGTAGTAAAGTTAGTGCCCATTGTTCCTGTGTTTCTGAAAATTAGACCTGCTTTTCATTTGAGTTTATAAGCTTTG
The DNA here is from genome assembly GCA_013400415.1 of Scytalopus superciliaris. Taxonomy (NCBI): domain Eukaryota; kingdom Metazoa; phylum Chordata; class Aves; order Passeriformes; family Rhinocryptidae; genus Scytalopus; species Scytalopus superciliaris. Next base: position 779,375 of record VXBX01004178.1, on the reverse strand, counting down.
AATTCTGTGAAGCACTTTCACACACTATCAGTTCAGAAAGCATCTCTATATTCTGTGTAAAAGAAATGGGTATGAATGCTGACAGACACAGTGGGGAATTCAGTCACATAAGGAAAGATCTTATTCAGTCTTATTCAACTAATTTCTCTTTGGAAACATGTTGACGGTTTAATAGTATTTAAAGATACACAAAGGTGCAACATGCTTCTGTCATCCTCATTCATTCCACTGAGCACATAGAGAACATTATGGATTGTGAAATGAAAATGCTTTTTTCCCCCATCAAACTCTTACGAATAATAGAGTGTAACTGGAACTTAGCTGTTTTAAATTCACAGATTATTAACAGTAATTAGGTCTAGAGTAAAAGTTGTATTCCCTTTCCATGAATGTGTATGCATATAAATACTTATACATACTCTATTTTTTTTTTCCCCAAGAAACTTTAGAAATTGTTTGACCTTATCTGCAGGAAATCAGTGTAAGAAGCAGTGACTATTCTAAAAATTGAAGGTGAGAAATCTCGATATTGTACCATTTTGATGTGCTCCCTAGCAGTTCTCTCCCTTCTCTCTTCCCATCTTTCCTCTACAGCACTACCCCTCTACCTGCCCATCCCCCATCCCCTAAATGAATATCTGAAGAACTGAGGAATTTCTAGTAAAAATGTAAACCTGTAGCATTGTGTATTTTCAATTCTCTAAAGTTCCACTGCTCAAGATGCAGTTCTTTTTTTTTTGCCTTTTCCCCTACAAGTATTTATCAGACAGCCTGAATATGTTAAGGCCATTTTGGCAAGCCAAGTGTATAGAACAAATCAGTGAAATTATTTTCCTGATGTGATTATATCAACACATTCACAGTTTTATAGACTGTAATACAACATTTATTTTTTTTTTGAACACTTATTACTGGTTTACCTTAAGACACAAGTTCCTATTGGTAAACTGCTTTTGAAAAAAATAATTTTGTGTTTCTGTGTGGAAAACCACAATGAGAAGCTGTAAAGAAGTGGAGTGTAAGGTCTCAGAATTTACTTATTGCTCTCACTTGATTTTTTTCCCAGTTTTTGAAGGCTAAAATAACAATGTCACTGTGTGTGAGGGGACGGACAAAAATAACTTTCCAATTTCTTGAGTTAATTTTTATATTTACTTGATAGTCATATACACTTTTTCCAGTAGCATATTTTTAAATATTGCTACTCAAGTCTGGGTTGGTGAACTGGCATCTTCACTGTCTTTCACACACTGTAAATTCTGATTTGTGATAATGATTTTAAACTGTTGTATTTGTTTAAAAAAATCCTGCTGCTTAACAACAATTCTCTGCATATATGTTAAATTATGTATTTATTTTGAATGAACTTCTTTTCTTCTGTAGTTATGAAATAAAAATTAGTAAAGTAAATCAGAAGAGAAAAGAAATAGCAAATGCCACAGTATATATGGGTATAACATCAAAAGTCTGTTATGTTCGGCTGCACTTTTGTGTGATTTTTGTTTAACTACTAGGAGGCTCAATGGAAACCAGTTCTCCATTATTGAAAGTTAAAGATTCCTTCACACTCATACTACAGTTAAAACCTCTATAGTTTCAAGTAATTTCTAAGGACCAGACTCTTTTTTTGATTTGGTATCCTTTCATCTGTGATAATCATCCTTTAGTCTTGAACTACCCCCAAACAAGTGGATCTGGATTTAAGCATAGAGCTAAAGGAGAGTAAAACATCATGTGGCTCCTCCTTTAAGACTTTTATCTCCAGAGATGGTAATTGGGATATCTATTGTCTGCTTGTCCTAAGCAGATTCACTGTCAGCAATTATTTAAATTAGAAAAGTAGAGTAACTGAAGGCTACAGAAAAAAAAAATCCTGTTGTTCAATGGCTTAGGGGTAAAGATTTCACCTAAAGAAATTGTCCTTAAAGGAGATGCAGTCAGATTGGATTTGTGTTGAGAAACAGACATACACAAGGGAGAATCATTATTTCATTCCTGGCAGGGAAAGAAGATGAAAAGGCTATGATCTAGGTTGCTGATGAGGATGAATTTACAATGTAAGATAATGGAAGTTTTCCTGTTGTTGGTTTTGGGTCTTTAAAAGTCTTTCAGTGTACAGAAATGTATATTTTAAATTGTCAGTTATGTAACAGTCCTCTGATTTTGCTCCTTGAGTACTGGTGACTTGTACCTTCTATTGAATTTTTTGGTTTTCATCTCTGAAACAACTTATCCAGCAGATGCAAGAGGCAAAAATGACATAATTTTTACAAGCAGAATAATACAAACAGCATCTAGTGACTTGTGATACTTATTTCTAAAATAATTCATAAGAAAATTTCACTGTGAGCTTTGAACAGTTGCATAAAATCTGGTTTTGTTGCTTGAATTTCTAAGAGGTTTAGATTTTCTTTCAGAAAAAAACCCTCTGTGTTTAGGACTTAGGATACGATTTAAACTTTCTTGTTTAGATATTCTGTTAGAGAAAAGAAAAATAATTTGTTAAAAGAAATTGCCTCATATGTACAAGAATCTGATGAAGCAAAATGCTTTACAGTTACAGTGTTATTAATTCAACATATCTAGTCCAGTAGAGGGAGCTGAAATGCTGTTCTACAGTCTGTCTTTTTACTAGAGAGAATTGTTTATCTACCAAAACTATATTTAATTTCAAAGTGCTTTTTATCTTTAGAATACTAAATTATTTTCCTAAGAATTTTCTTTTAGAACAACTAGACAGACAGAGTTTACTTTCTTTTACTTTTTCTGTCCTTTCTATATCACAGAATGGGTAAGGTTGGAAGGGATTACAGTGGGTCATCAGGTCCAACCTCAAGGATCCCAGAGCACATGGCACAGGATTGAGTCCAGATGGTTCCTGAATATCTCCAGTGAGGCAGAATTACAGCCTCTCTGGACAGCCATTTCCAGTGTGCACTGACTTGCACAGTAACCAAGTTCTTCCTTGTATTTCAGGTGGAGCTTTCTGTGAATCAGTTTCTGCCCTTTGCCTCTTGTCCTGTTGCTTGGCACCACCAAGAAGAGCCTGGCTATGTCCTCTTGACATTCTCCCTTCAGGTACTTGTAGATATTGATCTGGTCTCCACACAGTTGTCTCTTTTCGAGGCTGAACAGGCTCAGCTTCCTCAGCCTGTTATCATCTTCTTAGCCTTCCCCTGGACCTGTTCCAGGAGCTCCATGTCTCCCTTGTCCTGAGAAGCCCAGAACTGGACACAACGCTCCAAATGTGGCCTCACTAGGCCTGAGAAGAGGTCTTGTTGCATTCCCAGATGCACCAATAGTAGGGGTTACACTATAAGTTTGGTCTTGGTTGTCATCACAGATTCACCATTAGTGCAGTTAACCATTTCGACACTAGAAGTCTGGTCGAGTTCAATAAGAATTTCCATGAACACAGATTCACCAATAACGTAGTTTATTGGAACAACAGATTATAGTTTCTTTGCATGGCCGGTGATAAATTCTCTAGACCTGCAAAATATAAGTGCCTATAACACTTATATTTATATATCACTATGTAAAAGTGTTCTTGGGTATACTCTGGTGTAGCCAGAGGTGCAAATCTTACCAGAGAGGTGTCACTGCTTCGGGGAGCAGAGAGGAGCAAGACCATTGAATTGTATCTAAGGTGGTTGTATTCTCATCTTCTGCTATAGTGGATTTCAAATGCCATTTCATAGTTTTGGAGGAAGTGGAGGTGAACCTGTAGCCAAATATTCTGCTACAGCCATCATAAATGGGGAAGGGGGATGGGACAACATCCAATTTATATGTAAATGAGAGACAGAGGGAGTAAAGAGAGATTAAAGAGGCCACAGGCTTTGTGCAAGGGCAGAACAGGACTGTAACACCTGTGGTCATCTGGTCTCCACCTGACAACCTCAGCATGCAATCATGCCCAGAGAAATCCCAAGGCCACACATCCCATGGCATATCTTATGGAAATCCCTTCATCACATATCTCACAGCATATCTCATGGCTGTAGCCCTCATTTCCTACAAGTGGTTGTTCAGCAACCACAGTTACTGGTTTACATACAGTATCATGTTTCTAATCAAAGATGATTCTTGAGCTTCCAGGACAGCCCTGAAAGGGTAAAATCCCTTGTGCCTGCATGAATTCCCCCAAAATTCATCTAGATGCAAGTTAACATACAGTTCTAGTGTTATATATCACAGAAACCAATATTTCAGTGATACAGGGACCAGACTTTCTTCATCTAAACTAACAAATACTTCATCACAATAACCGAACAGTCTTCAGTAGTGGAAAGTCTCTGGAACCCAACTGAAGTCTGTGGCATCTAAATTAAATTGTATTTATCCTTCCTTATTTCCTAGCTTAAAAAAAGGCATAATGAACCCATCATTTTACAATTTCCACTGAAGAACTTGCTTTGTTTGTGCTTTGAAGTTTAGGGATTAAATACTCCTGCAAAAATTCATGGTCAATATTGCTATGTTTGGAACTATAGTCAGTGTTCTCAGCCCATAATCATCTCAGCGTGTTTATATCTTCCAAAATGTAAACTCCCCACCTGACATGCCAAAGACCATCCTGGTCCCAGACTATTTTTCTTGTAGCTTTCATCTTGACTCTGAGAATTGAATTGAAGCACTCTCTGATTCGTTATGGTTAACAGAAGTCAATTAATCAGCATGTGGCAGTCCACCCAATTTAAAGTAAGAAAAAAAGTAGAAGGAAAGTGTGGAAGCCAGTATAAATAAAACAGAAGTGGTCAGTGAAGAGAGATAAGTGTCTTTCATGCTTGCTTTACATCACAGTCACCCACCTAGTCATGCCACATGGAACAGTGGAGTTTTATACAAAACAGAAACTTCTGAAGGTTGAAGTGAAGGTGAATAAGCCATCTCAAATGGCCCCAGCCTTACAGACCACCAGGCCATCATATTACAAGGTTTGTGATACTTCTAAAAGTCAGTCCTCCTGCAGGGCAATACTTTTACAGCCAAGTAGCAGCAAGGGTTTCGCAGAGTTCTGGGAAGCAAGTTATGAAGCCTTTCCTACAAAATGCTGCAACTAAAAATATTTGTTAAAAATATCTTTTCTATTCTCGTTCTATGTGCAGGGAATAAATATATCTAGAATCAAAGAGAGGTTTCTATCAATTGTTTTTGTTGTCTTTGTTCATGCAGTATAGCTCTGCTACCTCTCCATGGAATAAGCAAACACATAAAACCCAGAAAGAATGAATTAAAATGCAAGCAAGCAGAACTGAACACTCTTTTTAAAAGATGGAAGAATGTTAGTCTGTGGCAGTTGAAAAGGTATGTGTTAATGTTACATTTTATGTATGCAACACAGAATTGCTATATGTCCGCTCAGCTGTTCTTCTCAGACACTGCTGTGGGTGCAGACATGTCCTTTCCCAGTACGTTGCATCCTACAAAATTCATGCCCTGCTTTGTCTGCAATTAGAACCCAATCCTGTGATGTTTTATTCCCAAATATTCACAGGAATTATTATAGATAAATCTGAATGAGAAGTTTTCGGTTGATAGAGTGTTTTTAAGACACAAACTTACCTCATGCAGGCATGAGTGAAAGAAAGAAGGTACAGAGCTATGAAAAACAGCAGTAATAATAATGCCCATAACAAAATAGCCCAAGGAAAAAATTGTTGTGCAAAAAACCCCAGCCAGATTAAAAAAATGCAAGTATTCTTCATCTTCTGTTTTTCCTCATAAGGCAAATAAGGTCTTTATTCTTGCAAGCTGAGCAATTGCAATAACCTATCCACTTTGGAAATTGAATATTATTAGCTAATTCATCTCCTAAAATTTATAGTCATCCTAGTTAGAAAAATTCATCTTGATCAAATCCGCATGAAGTATAAACAAACTTAACTTTTACAAAAGTCAATCTATCAATATAAAATAATGCCCATAAAAGGGAAAGGCAAACATTTTTTCTAATCAGTGGTATACTGAAGTATACTGCTCATGAAGAACCAGCTCTTTTCCAAGTTTGAGACTTTTAGAGAAGGTCTTTAGTACTCTCATATATCTCTATCTCCCAACACTGAAAGCATCTGTTCTGAATGACATGGGCATGAAACCTCTGCAGAAGGACTGAAGCAATTTCATCTGCATCACGTCAGCCTTTCTCCATAGCTGAGTATGGCACTGTGATTACTGGAATATTTCCTCCTCTCTCCAAGAATGTCAGACCTGAAGTGCAGAAAGCCATGAAAATACCTCCAGGAAAATCTATATGTTCATGTTCAATACTTTCAGCTATTGGAGATTATCAGAGCACCATCCATTAACAAAAAATTCCAATCTGAGCACCTATATATTTTTTTTATTTAATTCTTACTCTCAGACCCCCACACTCCCCAAACTTTTTAACCAAATCTAGGGCAATGGCACAATAAACCTATGGAATATAAGTTTGATAATATTATTAGGAGCAAGTTTTAATGTAGATTTTTTATATAAAGTAATACTGAAATTTGTGTTTGTGTGGTATTGTGTATACAGGGACACATAAATGCTTATTCTTCCATCTAAAACAGTCTATTACAGACAGAAAAGTCAATTCTTTATCTCTTGTATTATAAATACAATAAATTGCTTGCTTATAACCTGTCACTCAGTTGCTTGGAAAAGCATAATAATAATATGTTTTCCAGTGTATTCTGTTACAGAACTCTAACAGTAAACATTCTGTGTCTGATGTCCCCTAATTATTCTGAAACTTTTGTTTCTTCTTTCCTATTTGTGTTACTATATCATTATTTATTTGAAATTTCAACCTCCTCAGTAAACAGTATTTTAAGAACTTTTGTTAAATACAGATGTTCTATATTCAAGTGATTTTAAAATTAATTCATAAGACCTTCCTTTTACAATTAGTTAGAAAGCATGGTTTTATGCCCAGTTTTCCGTTGTTTGAAATCTAGTAAATTATTGAATTTGGGTTAAACAAAGGTCAAACAATGACTCATTGCTTTTGATCTGGACAACATTGCTCTTTGACTTATTCTGTAATTGCTAAGAGCTTTTTGACATAAGTGATCATGGTATGAAGAATTGATGGCCATGTTTCTAGTGGTTTAGAATTCATTTGTCAATAGTCCACAGAGTTTCAATGAATACATTATCCACTGCTTTTTGTACTCAGACTACAGTTCTGCAGAATAATGTTGTATTGCTTTATGTAATTGCATCTTTTATGTACTGTGTAATATCTCCTTATTTTCCTTGATTGTTATGAGGTAGAGGGGAGAGGTTATAAATGAAAACAGGGCACTCAGTTTCAGGTGACTTTATTTTTAATCAAAACAGATCTAAAACTGCATAAAATCTCCAAATGGCTCTGTAGATGGAAATGTGTGGAAACATAGCACAACAGGAGAGTTAAAGTCCTTAGTAGTTCTCCTAAAAAAGGAAGAGCAGACTAAGGCAAGTTTGATGCTTTACTTTGTTCACACCTGCCTACCAAAATTTTAATTTGAGAGTTGTATGAAAAAGTTACAGAATGGATTGCACATGTCTTTTATTCTGTAGCTTCAGCTTATTTCCATTTATCTGTATTAAAAACATCACAAACTTGGCCTACTTTCAGGTTGAGCATAGCATTCTGCAGAGGGACAGTAGGCACAACATACCTCGCAGCATTCACAGTGGAAATGAGTCAGTAGAATTGTGTCTGGGTACCCTGTAAGTTAAATTCATATCTGCACTTACTCAGTAGCTCTGAAATGGAAGTAGTGAAATAAAAGAAAGATAACCCTGACTTTTAAGGTTTTACCTCGACATTGCTGCCAATTTCGCAGATAACAAGTGTGCTTTGAAAAATAACAAATCAAAGACTACTTTCATGCCCACCTGTAGTCCTTGCAAGACCCTCAACATCAAACTTTTCGTGATAAAATACCTACCACTGTAATAATATCGCAGCGAAGCACCAAGAGACTGAACAGTTCTTGAAACTTAAGAGCTGAATTTGTCAGATTATCACAGTGTCATATTAATTTGCCACATTTTTAAAGCTTAAAGCATTCTAATATGAATTGCTGCAGAATAATAACCCTTAAATGGCAGGGAGGTTTACACCTATAGAAGCAAGCTGTTGCCTCTGCCAGTATACAAGCTGCTTCAAGAGGGAACGAGCTCTACTTTTAAAATGTGCTTAATCCTGATTATGAGGATTATCTTTTAGAAACCGATCAACTGAGAGAATAAAAGAAAAAGGTATGAAGAAAAATATGAAAAGAACACAAGTCTGTTATGACTTTAAGGTGGGAACAAAAAAAATTTATTGCTTCTAAAATATAGAGAAAAATCTATAGTATTGCTTTTTATGCTTTATTCAATATGTCACTAGATTTCTGCAGGTGGCTTTTGTGGGTTTTTTGTAGTTTTTTTATTACTTAAGTAAAAATAATCATTCCATTGAATCATTCTTTTAAATGTCATTATGCAAAACTCAAGTGACAAAAGACAGTCTCACTTATGTAGGTCTTAATGTGACCTCATCAGTTACAATTCCAGACTAAGTTGTCTGAATTGTTATTTAGTGCAACAAGATTTACAGTACCATGGACCACTTTTTATATTCCTTTACATTTTTGCACATCTTTTTAATCACTAAAAAAAAAAAGCCAAAACAAAACCTAAACTAACCAAACAATAAAACAAAACTGAGGAGGTCTACACTTAATTCCAAGTTTACTGGGTGAGCTTATGCTGTGGTGATAACCTTCTGAACCTGGATACTTTTTCTTCATGAATCCTTATGAATCTACCTTCCCATATTTAGTATTTCCAGTCACACTCTTCCAGTCTCACGTAGTCATCTGCTGTTATCCTCTTTGCCTTGCTTCCCTGACTGGTGCCTAAGTATCAGGACAGTTCAGGGAACCAGAAAAAAAAGATGTGAATATTCTAGATTTTTAAGCTTTTAGAGAAATGTGCTATATTCTGTATCTAACTTTCTTTTCTTTTCTTTTTTTTTTTTTTTTAAGTTGCCCCTCCCCAATATCTGTACAGGCCGCATAACTTTTTAAACTAAGCAGAAAGAAAAGAATGCTGACAGAGTTATGTTTCAAGAGCAACAAACTAATTGGCCACCAGGAAATCCACCACTAATTAGTTGTCACGAAAGGTACCTACACTGATGCACATCCCCCTGATTTTGTGAAGAGCATGTGTTTGTAACACCTGCTCAATACAACTAGATAGGGCATCCAGCTAGTACAACAGGTAGATGACCCCGAATCCAAATCTTCAGAAACTTCCTTCCAAGTTCTCAAAAGTGGATGCTCATGTGTCTGTGCTCATGACATAAAATCTCTTGTCTGTTTTATTCCCTTTCTGCACTGACATAAGAGGGTGTATTCTGCCCTTCTTGCAAAGTGATCATTGTGTCTTCTCTCTTCCTGGTAAAGAAGGAAGTTCTTATGCTTTTTCTTTGTTCTCAAACAAAGAATGTACTTTAATGCTCCAATGCAGAGATGCCTGGTCAGGCAAACAGGTGCACGCTCTCTTGCCGTGTTTGCACAGAATATCAACCAAACTGAATCCTGCATTTCTTCCTGCTATCGTTCTGGTCCTGAACCCTTGCTCTGACACTCTGCTCTTTTGACAGACTGTGATGTTCCCTTCCTTAAAATTCTCTGTACTCTGAATTCCTTATAAAATTTTTATGGCAGTTGCTTTTCTGTTGCAAACTGGTTTTGTGCTGCTTTTCCAGCATAAATATTCAGAAAATATAAGATGATAAAGTTGTAATCTATAGCTATGTTTTCAATTGTTAACATCCATTTTTGGAACTTTGGAACACGAATTATCTACTAATCCTTAAGAGAGTAGAAAATGCTAGAGTCTATTGTGATTGATGTTTCCTTTGCTCTAGTTTGTTGACTACTTTTGCCATCAAAATGATGGGATAGAAAAGTATGATCTTCTAGGCTTAGGGCTTCCAAGCTTCTGCAGGATATCTTTGTTTTCCTAAGTGAAGCATAAGTATGCACAATTTATCTGCTTTAGATCCCTTGCAGTTTGACTTGTTCCGTTAAGTTCCTCAGGATACAATAGTTGTAGCCATTGTTAAAGGGAAGGGGGAGCTGGGGAGAGTGAAAAGAATGCTGTTTAGGCAGGTATCATTGTATATCACTGACTATCTTCCCTCAGTCCAGATGTGTTGTTTTGGTTTTAGTTTTTTTCCTGCCCTTAACATCAGTGTGGTTGTGCTCATCTTGCTTCATGACACTTTGCATTTCAGTATTCTGGTGCTGCATGTTTAATATAATATTAATTGGTTGATTAGTTAACCAAATTCAATTAGTTTTGGTGTATGTGGGTGGCAGAAAAACATACACTAGAAAGAAGTCAGGTTCTTCAAAGGAAAAAGTGCTCTAAGTAGAAACAGTCAGTCTCTCCAAGTCCCTCATTCGTGTGTCTTTGAGCAGCCAGTAGTGTAATTTCAAAAGATGCTCTCTCTTTCCCTGGCTGAAAATCTACCATATTTTTTTTTCTAAATGCATTTTGCTCATCAGACAAATTGATTCATGTTCACTTACATGAATTTACTCCTAAATGAATATGAAACAGGGAACCACTAGGAAGGAGCCATATCTTATGATATCCTTCATCAGTTGCTCAAACCTCCTAACCTGAAGATTTGTTTTACTTTTTCTCACCTGTTCCAAGCAATTGATAAAAAATACTCTGTCAAAGTTGTCAAGGTGAAAGGGATTCCAGGTTTAAGCTTCTCAAATAAAACTGTTGTTTGGTTTACATATATTTAATATCTCTTCTATTTATGAGCTGTTATTGTAAATTAGATTGAATAGGATGCTTCTAAGCATGAATTCAGAGTTTATTGGAGTTATCACAAATATATGATTAGATCTTGTTGGAATTTATTGTCAGAAATGTATAAAATTTTGCAGAGATTAAGAGAAAAATCAAAACTGAACAAAACTAATTTTCTTCTGAAATGAGAGCAATAGACCTGGGAACCATGGCCATGGCTTATTTACCGTGGATTATTTACTACAGACATTCTTCTACAACTGTACTATTCAATTTTAGTAGTAATTTCAACATATACCCACCACAATGGCTGAAGGACAAGTTTTAGTTTTTATATTTTTCAGTCAGTCTGATGTTTTCAGCAGACCTTTACAAACTTGGCTTGTACATCTAATGTCCAGCTTGTATGAGCACCAACATCATGTCAACCCTTTCCAAAGGAGTAGTAATTCTGAAACATGATGCTCCTACACAACACAGAAGGTAGATGAAGCCTGATGAACAAATAAACCATATAAGATCAAAATGTGAATGTAGAGAGAAATGTAAATGGCTAGAGAAGATACTCTGAGCCAACTCCTGCTTATGTTTAATAGACAGTATTTTTAAAATTGCACTTCCTTTGTTTTCAGTACCAATTTCCATATGTTGCCATACAATCTTATTCTTACCACCTACGCTACTAAAGACTATCAGAAATGAGAGATTGGATCCTTCTGTTGAGTTATAGTTCTCTATCTATCAAGGACAGTACTTTGTCCATTAAATTTCCCAATATTTCCATATCTTGCATTTATTGTCCTGTGAGAAGTGCAAAGGAGAGTGTTCTAGTGAATCTTCCAGAGCTCTTTTTCTGTTTTTTTTTTTTTTTTTAAACATAATTTTTAATTTCATATTTCGCACTTCAAAAGTACATGCAGTATGGGTTAATTTTTGAAATTTCAAAGATTATAAAATCTGAGTATATAATTTGTTATTCAAATATTAATAAAATATACTGCTGAAGCAAAAATAGATCAAATCAACTCTCTATGTCGTTTCAAACAACTGAACATGTAGGGACTGTAACTTTTTCAAAGAGATGAGTACCTATTTGAAACTAGATTCATGCAGTTGCTACGCTCATTGCCTGTGGAAATATCATGCATGAATACTTCAAAAATCTGCAGATGTAAAGATATCCCCTATCTGCTGCCTCTGTTCCAATGGGACAGGAAATCAGGCTGGTTTGATCTAGTGGTGTTAATCATTAAGATTAGTTTTAACACCAGTTTTTATGTCTGAGTAAGGATCTCTCTTTAATAAGCAGTGTCCCTTTCAGGGAACCAGCCATTGCTTTGGAGGCTCAGGAGAATACGTCAGGATCCCAGGCTCCTTATTCACAGTTTTGTTAGGTGTACCTTGATCTAACTCATGCACCACCTTTCCCCATTGATTCTCCTCAAAAAATGATGGTGTCTATTACTTGTAACTTCTCTTTAAGCTGCTTACAAAACTGACAGGTTTTTTTTTTCCCTAAAAAAAGACTTGTCTGTAAATTTATCTCTGTCCTTTTGTAGACTAATGAAATCTTTCAAATCCTCTTTAGACTCTTCTCTGTGAATTTGTTGAAGGCAATAACCTCAGGATTCAGAAGAGAATTTTATTAAGCTCTAGGAACCTGAAGCTATCCTGACTTTATTTAGGTATTTTATTTTCTGTTCTTTTTTCATCTGTTGTCACAGCCAGGCTGAAGCTGTTACATAGGTTTTGGTCTCAAAGGAAATATCCACTCCCTGTACCTCCCTTCTGCCTCCAGCATATGTACAGTTTTAATAACAAAGTAGAATTAGAGATTAAAGAGATCATCTAGTTTATTTTTCTATAGATCACTGGTATGTCATGCAGCTATACCTGTCTGGAATTTTGTGTTTCATTAACATGTAAGGCGCCCATGAAGAATGGGTTTTGAGTATTGGCATGGTACTCCTAGAGGTGTGGGTTACCTGCCGAGGCATTGGATCATACATTGAAACGTGGCCACTGGCTCTACCTGCCCTTTGTACTGGTCAGCAGAAGTTGCTAGTTGCTAAGGCGTAGGAAGAAAATAAACTTCTTTTCCATTAAACCAACTAAGAGAATTTTTGATATGTAAAATAATTTAAAGTCATGTGAATGATTACTTTGATATCTCTATTGCTTTGTGCAACCCTGTATCCTCTCTGTCATGCAAAAAGTGTACTGTTTGCTTAGTGAATTACTATTTCCTGTATGGTTTTCCCCTACTTGTTAATCTTCAAAAGCATGGGAAGATAAGCAAAAACTAGAATTTAAATGTTCAATGCTGATATCAGTCATTTAAATTAAAGGATTCAATTATCAAACATCTGAATAATTTTAATCTGTAAACTTCAGAGACATGCACTGAATGTGCTTTTTAGCTCCCTTTGTGCAAAGTTTGCCTTTGGATATTGAATTCATAATGTGATCATCCTCTCAAATGTTCAGCATATAGTTTATTAATAGGTATTTTAAAATTGAAACCCATAAATAAGGTAATGATTATTAAGAATCTGAAGTACAAGTTCAGTTAAAATTTCAGTTCGTGTAATTCCGAGAGTGGTATAAGGCCGGTTACAACACAGCAAACAATGAAAAAGCTCAGATTAAAATTCTGGGAGGACTAAAAAGAGAAATATGTTGAAACTAGAGCTGGAAGTTTAGAGTGAAGTCTTGAGGTTTATCAATTATTAATACAGAGTATGAGCAATGAAAAGTTCATAAGGAAACCATAAACTTTTTTACCAGCTGGAGATTCCTTGGGGTGAGCTGCTGGTGAGTCTCTAAATATTATTGATGCTTGGAATGAAGAATGTGCTATAACACTGAGAAGTACCATTGGGACCAAAAAAAAAAAAGACTTGGAAAGGCTTTTGCTGTAAATGCTGTTTCTGATCTAGCGTGTGTTACTGCTTGGCTCTGGGAGGATATGGAGCACTGGAGATCACAGAAGCTTAAACAAACCACATGTTATTATGTCTAGCACTCTGCTTACTTGATCTTTTTTTTTTTTTTTTTTTTCTTTCTTTCCCCTTCCCCTATAAAATT
>VXBX01004178.1:709146-761695 GCA_013400415.1 Scytalopus superciliaris | reverse complement strand
GTAAAGAGATGGGATGGAATACTTCCTAGATCTTGACCCTGGTTACCAAGGAAGGCCTACAAAAAACAACCCATCACAGTCAGTTAAAACAAAATCTGCAGTTGTTGCAGCTCTTTAGGATGTTATGCAGATAATGGAAGCAAATTGACAAAAATATCTACATCAAGTCTTAGCCACCAAGTAATTTTTCTCAATTATTTCCTTGGCAAGATAAATATGTTTTTGTATGCAAAACTTGGTGTTGTATTTAATTATCTCTGTAGATACAGCACATCAATAAGATTTTAATTAAGAAGTTCGCTGGTTATCTCTTTAGCAATCTTTTTTGGAATAGGATTGTAACTGCTAGGTAATGAAGACTCTCTGATATTTCAACTCTGTTTTAAAGTCAATTTTATTGTTCCAATCTTTGGCCTTCTCTCTCATAAGTTGCCATCAGAAAGCTTACCACAACTTTTAGATGAAGTTATTTTCACTTTGGTAATGATAAACATAAACTCTTGGAGGTTGGATTACAACAACATGGAGAAAAAAAAATCCAGACATTTACTAAATAATAAAAGCATTCTGAAAATAGTCTCAAGTTTTCACATTTGTCTAAAAAGTAATACCTGCAAAGTATATTTTTACTGTATTTAATGTATAATTATGTGGAAATAATAATTTAAATTGACTTAAAATTTGTACTCACAAAACAAGTATATGGGTAGTATATCAAGTTAAAATTTCAGTAACTCCTATAATTTTTTAATTTAGTCAGTATTTTCATATATGAAGAATACTATGAGGACTTTAGAGTAAAAATAAATGTGTTCTTTCTGTTTGGTAATCAGTACTTATGTTCTCTGGACCGTATTGAATAGCAGCGAATAAAAACAAAGTCCATCTTATTCTCAGAGCACTTGGAAGAATGATCTGAGAGCCTCAAACCAGTAATGTAGCTCTGAAGCAGAGTCAGTAGTGTAAAAACTACAAAGCACGTGAATTGTGTACCCAGTTTGTTATTTATACCATGGATCTTCAGTGCTCTTATAAATCCTATTATCAGTGCTACTAACAATATATCACACTGATAGGGTTGCAGCTTAAATGCTTGAATTTGTACTTCAGGTTGTGTCTTCATTCTGTATAAGTTATAGGCTAAATGTTTGCTTCTTCTCTTTGACATAAATTTTCAAACTCTGAATGAAAATACCTATCTTCTTGCAACTGACCTAATACTTGGGTTACAACCCCCCCTAAACAAAAACAAAAACACAAACTAAAACCAAACCCCAAACCCCCAGCTCAGAGTATGTATCAGCTCAGATGATGGCTTTCTGTGCTGAAAGATGATGAATTCATGCAAAAGTTTTTAAAATCTGTTTCAGTAATGTTCATTGCCTGCCTCTCGATGTGATTTGCTTTTTGCTGCCAAAAGCAGTGTTTCTATGTTTGTTTAGACACTGTTCTCAGAAGAGCCCTACCCTCTGAGACATTTTTTAATGTATAAAGTTTACAAGCCAAGATAGATTGTTACAAGAAAGTCATCAACTAACACAATTTTTCAGTAGTTCCTGGGTACCTGATGGATGTAGCAACTATTCAAAGTCAGCACAACACAGACTTGTGGCTCTACGTACATACCCTTGTTGACTTAGGAGTGTAGGAGTTCCAGAACAATAAAGTAAAACTATATATATATCTAATGAAGTATATAAAGTGGGTATCAAAAGAGATAGTCCTGCATCCATCAGGTCACCTTGTGTAAATTGTCACAACTGTATGTGAAAAGGTTTTCTTCTCAGTTTTTCTACTTTACTCCAAAACATTGTGGAAGATGAGGGACTTTCCTGGTCTATCACATATGGCTTGGTTTTTTTGATCATGGCTGAGGACTTTGTGGCATAATATTGTAGTGGATTTTATGTCAATAAACTGACATTAAATTGCTCATGATGTTAAACATGCATTTAAGATTTATTATTATTTTGGTTTAGTTCTTTCAGCCTTTAACTCTGTTTTACTAACTTCTAATGTGTGTTTTATTTCAAAAGAGAAATGGCAGTTTCTCATCCAAAAGTATTTTTGATTTAATGCATTTTCAGAGTATTTTCTTATTTAGCATGATGCTGCTCTTCAAAAATATATTTTTCTCTGAATGAAAAATCTTTACAGTAACCACAGTACTGCAGTGATGTCCCGTTATTTATTGCATGAGAGGAAAAGCTGTATCTTTGCAATGAATAGATATTTGTAGTTATCATCACCAATAGAACAACTACTTGGCTGCTAATGGCTGCATGTTACAAGATGGAATTGTTTCTAAATTCCTTCTTGTGCATTTTATACCTGATGTTGCTGTATTTCAGAATAAATGTTTCTGTTTCCAAGGGAAATACTAACAGAAATGGCCTCAATTCCTGTGACTCATGTTATCTATATCAGTCTCTTAAAATTATGCATTGAATTCTTTATTGTGTGTCTTACACTTTGGAAGAAGTTTATATATCCAGCTCTAATTAACATTGATCTTGTTCCTGATGTACTGAGCTCTCTGTGGAGTTCATATTCTCTTGAGCTCTGTCTAGGGAATTAAGGTGCACATATTCCAATTAAATATTTAATCAGACCCTTAAGAATCTATTTTCCCCTAATTCCTATGCTACAAATGGGAGTTTAGTATTGACCTAAAGGAGATAATAGGGAAAAGGTGTACTGTGAAAGGGAATGATGATACATTTTCTGATTTTTATTCTCTGAGATACCATGACCTAAGGATAGAATAAAGACAGAAGTCTCAGTTTTTCATTACAGACTTCCATTCTGTATAAATGTCATCAGCATAGATGGTGGAAGTACCAAGTATACTAATAGCACTGTATGCAATAATACATCTATATGTAAAAAACCCTATTCTTGTTTTGAAAGGTGTGCTGACCTGTACTGTGCAGAAACACGTATGCAGAGAGGGAAATGCAAGGAAATCAGAACGCTGCCATCAATCAGCTTGATGGATGCTGGTGCTAGGATTTGGACCGATGAGAGGCAATACATTAAGACAAGTAGACTGTAAATATGTTTGTCAAGTGGCTTTGTGTTCTTTGCATTAAGTGCCAAAGAGAAGGCTGAGAATTAGTGCATGGAACTTCTTTTTCATGAACTATTTGCTGATTAATTGCACAAAGCCAACATTTATTTTCAATCACATAAGTACAAGTACATTGCAGGTTATGTGGGAATAAAAGGAATGCTACAGTGATTTATGTATACTTCTAATTGAAGCTGGATCACTTCACTAATGAGGGTTGTGTCCATATTCCCAGTACAAATTCTGATTTCTGTAGGGAAGGTGAAGTCAGCACAATGGGAAGCAAGTTGAGACAAGGCTTAAAAATTTTAAGTATTGTTAGTGAACTGGGTTGTGCATTGTTTGT
The DNA here is from genome assembly GCA_013400415.1 of Scytalopus superciliaris. Taxonomy (NCBI): domain Eukaryota; kingdom Metazoa; phylum Chordata; class Aves; order Passeriformes; family Rhinocryptidae; genus Scytalopus; species Scytalopus superciliaris. The sequence goes on along the minus strand of VXBX01004178.1, from coordinate 758,279 downwards.
GAAATGGGCTCTGCAGCTCTGTGGGTGGACAGGCTTCTCAAGCAGTGAGCAAGTGGGAGTCAGTCAGCCTAGGATGTAAATTGCAGCAGGCAGTATGCTGAACTGGAAGATGTCTAAGATGCTAAGTAATAGCGGGGAAACACTGATGCAAGATACATTGTATGCTTTCTTGAGCCTCCAGTTTGGGAATGAAGAGAGTTCACTCATATTTTTCAGGGAACACCCTACCTCAGGATTTGTGCACCAAGACTCTTTACAGACCAGGTGATATGTGTGCATCCTTTCAATTATACGTTGTGGATTTTGTGTATCTCGGTCTTCATACATTCCTTTGTGCTACAGTATTCAGAACCAACCCTTCCTAATCTTAATGGTTTAGTTTATTTTAGAAGGGGAAAACTTTTTGTCTTTTGGTTACTTCCACTGAAGATGTTCAGTTTTGCATGGGATTGCAAGAGATCTGCTGTGTTGAAGGGAATGCTTGGTCTACAGGTCTATAGTTCTCTTGCATTGTAGCCAGAGTCACCTTGCACTATCACTTGAAGTAATTCAGCCTCTATCTCAAATCTGATTAATGTTTTTGATCTAAAAAGTTTTACAGAAGTTCCAGCACATCACTTGTCTGATACTTGCAATGTATTAAACATCTAGCTGAAGTGTTTTTTCAGAAACTGGACAAAGCAGAGAAAGTGAAGAGTGGATCTCTAGCTGTGCAGAATTTAAGGCTTGGAAGTCTATAAGAATGCAGTAATATACTCTGAATAGGTCAGGGGTTAGGGTTACAGGGAATATAATATATCTCATTTGGGGATTCCAGTGACATTTGGTGTGAAGCTGATAGGAAGCTGCTCAGTGCTACCTGTCCTAAAATGCTCCTGGACATGATTCAGAAAAAGGTGTAGGTGAGACATGCTGATCTCAAGTGGTCCTGGATACCCTGCTTTAGCTGACCTGGCTTAAGCTGGGAGGGTGGACTAGGTGTTCTCAAGATGTCCCTTTCAATCTAAATGGTTTTGTGATTCTTCTAAGAAGATACAGGAAGGTAATTTGTCAACAACGATTTTAGTGTGGAATGAATTTTCCTTTAGAGAGACATGCCCCAGAATTCCTGCAAATACTATATTAGGCATCTAGCTCTGAGACAAATACCACATTAGACAAGTATGCGATTAAACTTAAGTGTGTGACCATGGGGCCTATGGTCTTTCAGATGTTAGCACTTAAATTTTGTTTTGTGAAGGAAAGGGTCTTGTACTTTAAGCACGTGTTGTTATAAAGTCAGAATAAACTGGAGCTGCTAATCTGCAGAGTGAAGAACTATTTTGGCTCTTTTACTGTACTCCTAACTCAGTGGTTTTTATTTTAAAATATTTTACTGGCTGCTACTTTGTAATATATACTGCAGTCCTTAGGTAACTGAAGGATAACAGAGAACATTATTTATTAGACTGAGAAATATAACTACTATACAAAGGCAACCAACTGATTTGAGTAAGTGTGTGATGTTACTTAGGGGGCAAAGTTTCATTATACATGTAATGATAGCAAAAGATCCATTACCGATTTCTGGGTTAATGAAGTATATGTGAATAATTCTATTACCAGCCTGGAACCCAACAGACCGCTCAGTCTTCACTAAAGGTAACATTACAGTGGTAATGGCAGAGAAGAGTGAATTAGGCAAAAGAGAAACTGACTCAAGTCTTCAGGCCACTTTGGAATAAAACTTTGAATAATGTCCTACTTTACTGTTAAAAATTACCAAGTGTCTCTCTGGTGGAAATATTAAAATCTATGCCTCCTTTAGTTTCAGTATCCTTTCCACATTTGATGATCTTAGGTTGTAATGATGACATAGAGGTCTGCATTAGCTAGTGATAAAACAGGTACCTATTATCTTTGTGGAATATTAACCAAAATCAGAAACATAGTCTTTAGATAGACTGTTGGGTCTGTTGACTATTTTAAAAATAATTTTCCAGTGCTGCAATAAAAGGTGATAAGTCCAGGATTTCCCTTCCAAAGTTGTTATAATATACAAATATGTGTGTCTAAAATATTGTGTCTCTGATTTTATTTGGCTCTCAAGTAATTACTAATACCTTGATGTAAGCTTTAACGTTATAGAAAAGGAAGGTAAGAACAGAAAAAGTGGCCCTATGAACCTTGATTGTTACATAAGCCTTTCCTTTTCTGCCTGTCTTTCCAAACTTTGTCACTCTGCCAGATATACAAATGATGTTAAATTCTGACATGAGGCTTAATCCACCTGGATGATTTCTCAGCCCTGTGACAGAGGACAGTTTGTGAAAGATTAGGAAAGTGATGCCAAGATGGCTATTCACGAACTGATTATAATATAGAGGCTTATTATGAGAAACTATACCAGAATGTCTATGAACCATGGGCTACCTTCATGTGATAAAGCTCAAAGTAATGTAAAGAGTACAGTACTCCTGAAAAATGAGAGTTGGGATTTTAGTGATTTTGCTGTCTAGTTCTTCACAGCTGTTCTGATATCAGGTTAAAGATAATGGAGAAGTCATTGTCTTAGCAATTTTTTAAAACTATTTCTTCATTTAAGTGTTAACATTTATCCTCTGTTCTATCCAATATGAAATACTTTAAAAGTGTTGAAAAGAGATGAAACAATAGAACAGCAATCCCACATATGAAGACATTCAGGTATCAAAATACCATTTTTGTAAGAGTCAAAAAAATTATAGCAAATACTAAGAAATCAGGAAAATAAAATATATTGCACTCAAAGACTGAATGGAAACCATGAAATGTTAACTGCTCATGTCTAGGAAAAGAAATGAAAAGGTGAATAGAAGCAGGCAAGAAACTGATAAGGCTGGAAATAGCAATGTACTATCATAGAAGGTCCAAGTATTTAAAGGTTCATCATCAGGTCCTTAAAACCAAATTTGCCTCATCTTCCAGAAGTCACTTTGGACTAGAGATATATAGAAACATTTCTGAGAAAAATAATATGCAATATATTTTGTACTTGTGTTTGCTACTGTGATTTTTATTTTTCTGTTTTGGGAGTCTGCTTTTTAAGTTAAATGTCTGCACATTTTGGAGACAATTTTTTAGAACTGAAAGGAGCATGAAGTATTGCTAAAATGTGTTTAGTGAACAACACACAGCAGGTGAGGATAATCCAACCATCCATCCATCCATCCATCCATTCATCCATCCGTCATTTCAATACCATGCCTAATGGTATTGTCTAGCTTTTCAAGCTGTTTGACAAGCAAACAATATATCAGCTTCTCAACCTAGGCACTTTCAAAGCAAGTTTTCTAGCCCCATAAGCAATATCCATAGTGGAAAATCATCGGGTTCAGGAAGATTTCTGTGATGTTTTTGAGTCACCAAGAGATAGAAAAGAACTAGAAACATGTCTTAGCTCATATTTTGCAAGCAGTCATTTAAAGAAGGCCCCTTCATAAGTTTTTTTTTTTTCCTTCACTATTTCCTCAGAAAAACAGCACCTAAAAAGCAAATTGTCACCAACTTCAAATGGGAGTGTCATTGTTTATCATTCAAAAAGTGACTTATTTTTTATTTTTTTTTTTCAAGACATTGAGAGACCAAATGTCTACTACATCTAAGGAGCAATGACATGGTATTACTAGAAGAATTAAAGAACCATCACAAAGGCTATTTCACTGAGTCTAAATTGTCTGCTGGTATTGATTTTTGAGAGAATATGATCTCTACAAGCAGTAGGTAATGTCAATTGTATTGCTGAGGAGACCAGTACAGTATCTTGGTGATATGACCTGGAGAATCCCCATCAGAGATGTGAACTATAATCACAGTCATGTTCTATCTCTTTTGAACTTCTAATAATTGTCTTAGTAACAGCTTTGTAGATTTATTTTTAAACCTTTGTAACTCGTTTGTAATTTCTTATAACTACAAGCTGCTTAGTTAGTGTCTAGCATATAGAGATTTTAGGTGTGTGTACCCACTTTTTGCAGCTTCTGTTCTTAGGAGAAAATAGGACCATTTTTCAGTCCTATTGACAGGTGAATGTGCATGGTCTCACATGCCACTGTAGGCGAATTGATTTTGCACACTGAAAACTTGCCCAGCTATAGATGAGGTTCATCCTCAGTTCTGTCTATCAGTTTCCTGCCCTTGTGAAAGAAATTGGTGAAATCACATCTGTCTATTACAAAAAACAAGACTTGAAATAGAGACCTTGCTCAAAGGCAAGATGAACTGTATTTGTGATGCAGATCTGGTGATGTGATCCAGTGATGCAGATTCCATGTTCTCTTCTAATATGTAATTTTCCTTATGACTAAAAAGATTTTTCTTGCAATCGAAGAACTCTCATAGGAAAAGTATTCTGTATTCTGAATCACTGATCATTCACACCACTCAACTGTTTTACCACCATTAGATACATATCCTTCAGTTGCTGTGACCAGACTGGAAACTGTGCTAGTCTGTGCTTGTAAGCTTTCAGCTAGGTAGTAGGAGAGTTATTTCACACTTTAAAATGATGTTTCTATTTGTGTGTATGTATTTTAGCACCTTGATATTCATGATTCATTATCACATTATGATTCACTGCGTCTCCCCTGTTTCCACAGGGTGTGGTGTGGAATTTTCCTCCATCCTTAGTAAACTGCATTTTTTTCTAGGTACCTCTTCCCAGTGTACTGTGTGGTTTGAATGCTAATTGATTCTGCTGTCTGATGTACTTGCTGCTGCTTTCAGCTTGCAAATTGAATGCATGTACTTTTCCACCCTAATCACTAAAACCATGTTGAATAGTACCGAAAGCAGGACAGACTCCTGCAAAACCTTGCTTTGTGTATTCCCCCATTTGACAGTGAGCTGGCGATGACTATTTCTGGGCAGCATTATCATTCTATTTTACTCTATCTTGTATAAACATGTTATGTTAAACAAGTGTTAAAAACCTGGATAAAGGCATCTGTCCCTGTGCCAAATCCTCTAACTCTTCTGCAGAAAGAAATGAGATTAGTTAAACATATATTATCTTCCATAGTGCCTATCAATCTTCTTTTCTGTTCTTACAGCTTAATTTTAGAATTTTTTGACAATATTTTCACAAGAATTAATATTTAACTAGTCTATAATTCTCTTGCTCTTACCTACTTATACTGCATTTTAAGGGTAGCCCAAGTAATTTTTCTGATCTTCTGTATCCCTCTTGCCCCTTATTAATTCTCAAAAGTGAAACTAAGCTTGAGTTCTCTAATTCTTAGTGTTGTCTGAATTGCATCAGCAGTTCGTAATCAACTGAGAATTGCTGTCCAGTACTATCCCTTTAGTAACTTGGCTGTTGACCACTACTGATGCTACTTGTCAGCAAGTTTGATCTTTTTCAGATATTTGCTAGAAGCTGCAGCTGGTATTAATAAATAAAGGTCACATTTATTTTTTTCTGTCAATTACATTTGCTCGTCATTTCATTTCCTACTTGCCACTGATGTGTTTATGGAATAATTTTCTTGCTATCCTTTGTGTCTCATGCCTCTTGTAGCTGATACTGTGTAATAGCTTGTGACAGTTCTTAGAGTAGAGAGCTCTGTCTAAGATTTGTACTTCTCTAGTCTGCATTCAGACTACAAAATCCAGTGATTGTGTGGTGCAGGATTCCTGATAAGGCATCACTGGAGGCATGCTGGAGAAAGTGGTAGTCTCACTAGAGGGCATGGTATCTTGTCATTCACCTCTTCAGTGCAGTAGAGTCCCAGTGGGGCTTACCTGGCTTCAAAGAAGAAGAAAAGTATCTCCAGCAGAAAAGAGTGGTTTTTGTGTATATGCAAAGAAAAAACAGAAAGAGAGAAAATGGTAAAAGAAAATAAGCTCACTAAAAAAGGTGAATTCTTGTATTTAATTGATCCCACTGAATCTATTTATTTATTTATTTAGAACTTTTCACCTATTGATGCTCTCCAGGTAACCATTCAGCAGTAACATTAACTCTTCAGTGCTTGCCTATACTAGTAGGGTACTTTCTATTTTCCCAGCCTGTGCTGCTTCAGGTAATTCTGAATAGCCTCATTAATACTTGTGAAACTTTATAAGAAGTCCAGATTGAAAAAATGATGTAAAAATGATATCTTTTATGACCTCCTTCAAAGATGTTCTTTAACTGTATTGATTCTGTTCAGTGACTTTGAATTAGCTGACAATATGGAGCTTTCATCATGATAATTTGTGATGTGAAAATTTTAGCAAGAAAATTTTAGCATGAAATTATGAATGCCATTTCCCACAGCATTCTCCTGGAGAAACTGGATACTCATGACTTGGATGTGTGTGCTCTCTACTGAGTGAAAAACTGGCCTGGACAGTTGTGCCCAGAGAGTGGTGGTGAGTGCTGTTATAATCATCTGACAGCTGGACACCAGTGGTGTTCCCTAGGGCTCAGTGTTGAGGCCAGTCCCATTTAGTATCTTTATCAATGACCTGGATAAGGGGATTGAGTTCACCTTCTGTAAGTTTGCAGATGAAACCAAGTAGGACAGGAGTGTTGATGTTCTGGAGGGTAGGAAGGCTCTGCAGAGGGATCTGGACAGGCTGGATCGATGGGCTGAGGCTACTGGTATGAGGTTCAACAAGGCCAAGTGCCAGGTCCTGTACTTGGGTCACAGCAGTCCACTGGAGCACCGCAGGCTGGGGGAGGAGTGGCTAGAAAGGTGCCAGGCAGGGTGCTGATTGACATCCAGCTGAATGGAATACAGCAGTGTGCCCAGGTGGCCAGGAAGGCCAAAGGCATCCTGGCCTGTATCAGAAGTAGTGTGGTCAGCAGGACTGTGGTGGTGGTTGTTCCTCTGTACTCTGCAACAGGGAGGCCACACTTTGATCCCTGTGTTCAGTTTTGGGCCCCTACTGTGAATAAGACATTGAGTTGCTGGAGGATGTCCAGAGCAACAAAGCTGGTGAAGGGACTGGAGCACAAGCTTTACAAGGACTGGCTGAGAGACCTGAGGAGAAAAGGAGGCTCAGGAGGTCATTATTGCTCTGCACAACTACCTGAAAGGAGGTTGTAATGAGGTGGGGGTTGGTCTCTCAAGGAACAAGCGATATGACAAGAGGAAATGGCCTCAAGTTGTACCAGGGAAGGTTTAGACTGGATATTAGGAAAAATTTCTTTACAAAAAGGGCTGTCTGACATTGAAACAGGCTGCCCAGGGAACTATTTGAGTCACCATCTCCAGAGGTACTCAAAAGACATGTACATGTGGCACTTGGGGACATAGTTTAGTGGTGAGATGGCAGTGTTAGGTTAATGGTTGGACTTGGTGACCTTTAGGTCTTTTCCAAATGTATTTATTTCTAGGAGTCTATGCTTCTATCTCCTCAATATGAATAAAAGCTTATGCTTCCAGCACTGAGACATAGGTTAGGTTAAATAAAATGTATTTAATAAGCACAACAGCCACTTTCTCACTAAATAAATACAGAAATGTTTTCAGCACCCAGCTACTCATAAAAATCTAGCCAGAAAAAGAAGTGCATAATAAAAAGTTTGTTTTAAATTCAGCAGCATGAAATCTTTATTTGTTACATAATGATCATAAATTTATGAACCCTGAAGTTGGACAGTTTTAATTTTTGTGTGTTCCCAGAATGCAAAATTGGTCAAAAATGACCTGTTTATTGCAGAACGAAAGGTAAAGTGAGAAGAAAAAAAGATAAAATCGGATGAGTGTGTGACTACTGCTGGGTTTTTTTGTATTTTGAAAGCTGTACTGTTTGTAACACTACCTAATTCTGAAATATTTTTTGCATTTAATCTGCCATCAAAGTGAATATATTCTTGACTTTTCCCAGTGCTTCAACCCATGTAACATTTTCCCAAGAGAAGCGATTTAGCTTTGAAGGCCATTAGAAGATTCAGTTTTTGTTTGGCAAAACTTTCTAAATGCATACTTGTTCTGAGACTGATTATTCTTTCATACCAGAAAAAAATCAGCTTAAAACATTAAGGAGAGATGTAAGAGGAAAAGAGTTCATGGAAATAATGTTTGCTTGAAGCAGAAATGGCAAGAGCAGTGACAGCTTTTAGTATCAGTTGTTTCAACTACCCCTACCTATATCAATAGCAGTTCTGCCATGGAGACCTGACTCTGAATTTGTTGGTAGTGAAAACATTGCAAGACACCTTTACTTTTGCCACAAGCCGTGTGGAAACTGTAGTGCAAATTCAATTTCCTGCCTTTGGGGAAAAACAGGGAATGCTTGTTCTCTGACACTGCCAAGCACTAATAGTCAAATTGCCTCCTGGTGTTTATTTCAGCAGGCACAGTGTTGCTTTGGGAGGGCACTGGGAGTGGACAGGTGGTTACACCTCCCCTCCTGCATCCCACTGGATTAGGATGCTAGAAATAGGATAGCAAATAAATTAATGTTTTCAGACCTGTATTGTTAGCATTGCCTATGCTGCTCTATCAAAAGTACTAATACTCCTTCTAAGATTGTATAACCAAAGGGATAAATATGTCTGTTTAAGATTTGTAACAAAAAAAGAGAGAAATGTTTACTGTATAGTTTTTATCCCATGGATAAAGTAGAGAGGATTTGGTCCTTAATAAAGAGTTACACTGTAAAATAAAGAGATTCTACACTGATTTTTTTTTTAAAAATCAAACCATTGCAAAAGTGTTTTCTAAAATAAACATGTTTCTGTCTAGTTATTTCACCGGCTGCTTTCATCAGAATATCTCACAAACATCTATAAAAAGGCAGCTTTAAAGTGCGTGGCTTCAGCACTCGCAGAAGAACCATTATCTCACAACTGTGATTTGAGTCACAGCAATGCAAAATTTATAGTTGCTGCCTCCTGGTTTCCCTTCCCTGGAGCTTTGGGGTAGTATAAAAAGTGAATGTCTGCCTGCCAGGAGGGGCACACCAGTGTGCATGTGTGAAGAAACTATTGTAAAAGAAGTGGAGAGGACATGAGGTGTACAGTTGTGATCGTGAAGGTTTTAATACTGGTTTTATTCTTTTGTCTGGATCAATTTTGCAACCGTATTTCATGGCCAGGGTGTGTTTTTTGTTTTGTTGTGTTTTGGGCTTTTTGTTTTGCTTTGATTTTTTTTTCCTCCAAAAACTTGGGATTTGTACTTTTTAAAAAAAGTAATGATACTGAGCAAAATAGAATATTCCCCTTTCCCCCTTTTTTTTTCCCTTGTACTGTGTACTTGTCTGACAAAGAGGCAAATTAAAAGATGTAGCTAAAAGTAATGTTAAAGGAAGCATATACGCTATATGATAATTACATTTCAGTTGGATCTTGAGGGCAGAGAAAATTGTGTTTTGTGTCCGTTTTATCCTATACTTCAACATACACACTCCACCACTGCAATTATATAAATCCTATAGAAAGTGCTTAACAACTGAGGAACCAAAAAGATTATCACTTCCTCTCCCTTTAGTCCTAGAAGGCTAAAGGCAAATAAAAGAAAAAATTATGCTTTGTTTATTTGGTCTGTGAATATGAATAAAGCAAACAAAAAAAAGTTAACAATGATTTGATTTGTTCCAAATGTTCAAGTATACAGACAATGTTTATAAATTATTCCTGCTTTACATTTGAGCTTTGACTGAATTTTTTAAAAGAATGGTTAAAAAGAACAGAAGGGGCAAAACACCGTCAACCCAATTGCTATTGTATCTTGATTTCTTCTCCCCTCAGTGCCCCTTGCCTGTAACGCTGCTGTTCAGGCTGTATTTTAAGCTTGAGCCTGCAGAGATGCCATTCAAACTTGGGGTTTACCAATGGTTACCACTGAGTGGTATCTCCTAACTTCTGAGTTTTCCTGTGCTTATCTCAAATACCTCTCAGTATGGGTAAATTGTAATTTATAATGCTGAAACTAGAGTTCAGCTTGAAAGGCAAAGCTGGCAATTTATGTGGAAGTTGCTTAATGGTTTTTGTGTTTTCTGATTTGTTCAGAGTATTTTGCATGATCAAACAGGACAGTCTTTCTGAGTAGATATAATTTGCAGAGGCATGTGATGTATTTTAGCTGAGCTTTATTATCCAACTGATAAAAAAGGAACAGCACTTTTTATTTGAATCTGGTCATCTGTTTGAACATGATCTCCTTCTATTATCTGTGGCAGTCCTCATGGGGACATTTAATTTATTAATGAAATTAAGTATTTTCATTATCTCCTGATTTTCATATGGAAAATGTTTGTTTTACTGAAAATTGAATTTTCTGCTCACGGAACAGATTGAGGAGGGCTGTGTAGTGTGCTTATGAAGGGAAATGTTAAGAATATAAATCTGGAAAAAGCTTAAGCCTTCCTATTCCTCTTCTCTGGCTTCAGACAGGGACTGGTTTAGATTGCAGTAAGGTTCATGCTGTCATTCTCATTTCAGTTTTGTGGCTACATATTTTCACTTTTTTGGTAGCCTGAAACAAAGCTCAAAAGCGTCTTCATTTTAATAAAGATTTTATAAGCATAACATATGCATCCTTGATACTGTTATGCAATTAAGACCCTTTTAAATTGCTAAATGGTTTTATGATGTATAAGATGTTATGCTCTTATTGTTTCAGTTTCTATTATGGCATTATAGGAGCAATGGTACAGCAAAGGTGGCTAACTGAAGGTTCTTAGTAAGCACATATATAGAGGCTTGGGATAAAGTCTGTTTCCCAGCCCACACAGCCTCTTTCTGGGATGCATTAACTCTCATAACTTCTAAAAGGAAGTTTGCAGCATTATTCTTAAATTGTCTGTTTTCTTAGATTTTCTGACTCTGGTCTTTGCATAATGTTTTTCTCTAAAGCTGTGCAGAGGTTACCATGATCTGATTCTTAAAGACCTCAGCTTAGCGCTGTGTCTAATTTCAGATCAGTTTGGGCTGTGCTCCTGGCAAGGGATCCTCACAGAATAGGCCAGACTGTCTCTCTCCAAACAGCAGAGATTGCAGGATATTTTCTTGAAGAACCTTTCCACTTGTGGTCAGATGTGTCCTCTGATTTACTCTCTTTATCAGGAAACAAAGATGGCAGAGAGCTGCTTTTTCTTTATGTTGATGGGTTTTCTTAACCTGGGAGTAGTTCTTTGGTAATTTTTGGGCTTAATATAGATTCTGGCATGGCAAGGAGTCTGTAATATTTATAGATAATTTTGGCTATATGTTATGGGTTCTTGGTTATTTGTGTCTTAACAAGCATAGCAGCTACTTGACACAAATATTAGAAAAGTGTTTTCTAGAAATGGAGACCCAAAGAAGAATTTGGTTTGTTGGCATAATTTTGCTTTGCTTCTTCCATCTGCAGACTTTTTTGAGGAACAAAAATATATGTTCGTTTCAGTAGAAACTGGTCTTTGGTTTTGTTCTAGACAGATGAAAATATTCAAAGTATCTTAGTAAATTGATTAAAACAAACAGTGCCTTTTATTTCCTGGTGATAAATTGTGATCTAAATTAAGATCACAATTAAAAATACATAATTAGTGCAACAATTAAAATTGAGAGCAACAGATGGCTTATTACTTAAAATCCTGTTTCACATATCAGACTGTGAGTGTTAAAAGGCACTAATTGCCACACTTTAATGTTATTTGGCTGTAAAATCTGTTTAAAGTCACAGTCTTCTTAACGATATCTGAGACATGCTTATGAATTAAGACATAACAGGAAAGATATGCATATTTTTAAAAATACATATGCAATTGCTTCCCTTACTCTAAACAGCATGCAGCACATAGAATTGTATACTCTGAAGTGGGGCTGGTACCTCATGTCTTCTCCAGTATTCCACAATCTCCATCAGTTATGAAATGCAGTTTTACAAAATTGCCTAACTAAATAGTCCTGGGGTTGAGTGGACAAATGGCACAAGAGTAATAGAGAATGAGTGGTGGTACTGCACTGATGTGGTTGATCCACCAGTCACTGAACAACTCTTTCTGAGAGACAGAGATCATCTCTGTCTTGACCAAGTGTAGCTGGGCTATAGAAGCCACTAATTTGCTTCCCTGCTCCAAAATAAGGACATGTGTCCTTTCAATGAAGCGGCACTGCTGGCTTGTAAGTGTGGACTTTTAAGTATATCTTAAGGCTTGCATGAGAACTTTGGTTGTAGATGGAAAAAGATGCCCAGATTTAAACATTAAATCTTTCTTTTCTAAGCAATTTATATTGGATTTTTTATTTTTTTGCCCAAACTATAATACATAACTGTAAGGATATTTTGTCAGTGGTGATACTTTTTAAAAATTTTATCTATTTTTATGATCAATGTCATTTAAACTTATGTTTTCCTCTCCAACCTCTTTATGTCCTAACAATATTCTTTACAGGAGCATAAAAGTTACACAACAACAGTATTCACTCTCACAGCAGGAGTTAAGGGCCCGAGAAAAAACATAAAATGAAATTTCAATTGCATATTTTCTAAAAATTTGAAAAATAAATGCATTTTCTCAGTGTTTTGTGTTTTAAATTGAACTACTTGGCTGTCTGATTACAGAAACTGGACATAAGTAACAATGTTTTTGTGTTCATACCCATGAAAAAGCATACTACAAAGAGCTCAGTAGGAGAAGAGACAACTAAAATTCCTATAGGGAGTAAAAAAACTTATCTCTTTGCAGGTAAAGCCAGAATTAATTTCACATTGCCCCTTCTGTATAACATCTTCGATCCTCAGAGGAATGTATATGAGAAACAAGAGACAGAACCTGGTCATAAGGTTTTTCTCCTTTTTTATTCCCTTCTGACTTTGGTGTCCAGCTGGTCTGCAGTTTGGAAAATGAAAGATGTGATATCTTGCAACATGAGCTAGTTTTGGCCTGGGCTTTGCTTAGCCAGGTCTGTCCACAAGGAATCAAATTGTCAGTAACTGAACTATAGTTCAAACTGTGGTGTAAAAGTTACACGTTCTACTGTTGATTTTATTACAGCCAAGAACGGTATTGCTGTGCTTGCTCTTAGCTGTAGTTCTAAAAGCAGGAAATGTAAAATCTGGCAAGATGTACTATTTAACCTCCATGCTTCCTTGCTAAAGATGTCTAAGAGTGCTCAAGTGGAGCAGCTGTGGGGCTGGCCAAGGCAGGGTCAGGAGGGGTCTTGACTCGCCATGTGTGAGATGCTGGGGAACAGGCTGCTTGGGGGTGGTGGTGTTGACAGCAGCAAAATGCCTGCTCTCTACACCAGGTCCAGGAGGGTCAAGCTGCCTATTGTTGCTGCCTCTGGGAGAAGGTTAAGGAAAGTAGACCAGTGGTAATTTCTTAAGGAGTTTTTAATCTCCTGTGCTGGCTGCTCTCATTCCCAGTCCTTCTCATTCCTCTCCAGTAGTGATGGCAGCAGTGAGACTGGTCTAAGTCTGGCTTTTCATCTCCTCCATGTAGTTTCAGCCTCTTTTTCCTGGAGTAACATGATTATATTGCAAATAAAGCTCATTAGCTCAAGGTTTTCTGAATTTTAACCCCAGGTTTTTTGTCAGATTTGCAGTGTGTAGGAAGATTATTTTTCCTATATGCCTCGCTTTCTCTATTGTGTAAGATAATATTGATTACCTGTACTCACTTTGCTGTGGATCTGTGCAAAGTATTTTACTAGATCTCATCTAAACATTGAAATTATTTTCTTTTAAAAAGGCCGAACCAATAAGGCAAGCATTGGTCATTTAATGAAGAAAACTGTTTTCAAAATGAAGTAAAATATTCTGTTCTGACATTGGTGAGGCAGCATTTTTATTATTCCTGTGTGTTTCTACAAAACCTCATATTGCAGAACCATGTCAGTAGGTGTTTTATTGCTAGAGAATCATACAGGTGAAACCACAGACTTTGGGTTTTTTACAGGTTAAAAGCATATGGTGAGTTTAATTTAAATCCTGTGGAAGTTTAGTTGCATATGGAGCTTGGCATGAATTACAGAATGTATTCTGTAGCCACTTTACAAAACTTGTACTCATTTGTCATGGGGAATAACCATATGCTTCTACTGCAGTTTTAGACTATGTGGCCTCCATCTGGTGGCTAATTGAACACCTGAAATTTCTTGTTACTTGAGAATTAATGATTCTTTGTAGACAGATCAATGAGGTGTCTGACTGATAGAATGTGGGTTCAAAGAGAGAGTAGGATAACTTTTCAGTAAATGACTTACTATTTATATGACTGTTCCATGGCAGGGACACAAATGCATGACTGAATTCTTCCTGTTTAACTGATTTTTTGACTAAAGTGTTTGATAGTAATNAAAAAAAAAAGAAAAAAAAGCATATTGAATGGACATCCTATGGAGCTAGAGAAATAATCTGATTACAGATGAAAAAATAATCTTTCACCAGTCCAGCATATATAAACTGTAAGATGGTGTTAGATTTGGCTTGTTGTGCAATATGAATATCTGTGGAGTTTCAGTAAAAGAAAACTGATACACCTATTTCTAATACTGTTTTTTTTTCTCAAGTTTTCTGACAGTAAAGCAGGAATTAAATTTATTAACTGTCTTTATAATGTGTTCAAAAGTGAATGATCTGTACTGATTTTATAGTTTATACCAAAAGTCTGAGTTGTTCGTTTCAAGTTATATCTTACAGGAAAGCTGTGGAGACATCAGATGTCTGCTACTATGTTTTGTTTAAGCTGTAGAGTTCTGTATAAGTCTTGCGATGGGTCAAAATTAGAAGCAGAAATTACTACATATAAATAATCCCAGTTTGAACGATAATACAGTGAAAATAACAGATTTCCTCTAATTTTCTTTTTTGATACTTGTTTGTTTCTTTTCCTCACAGCTTTCCAGTATTTTATGAGAGGTCAGTTTTCCTGTCCTTTGAGTGTGTTCTACAAAGGAACAAAAAAGAAACTCAATATTAGATAATTTAAAAGATTTTAGCAAAATAAGTAATGTAAAAAAATAGCCAAGGTATACCATAGACATTCATTAAAGCATAAAATATTAAATAAGTATAAAATAGACATTAGTTTTACAGCCTGGAGGTGTTTGCAGCATTCAGGTGCTAGCCATCACCATGTTATAATTGTCAGTCTGACCTTGATTATGAGGAATATGCAAACCCTTACAAAAAAAGGTCTTGTCAGCGTTTGTTAACACAGCTGTTTCAGCACTACGGCAAAGCAAAGTAAAACTGAAGTCAGTGCAGAGGAGGACACACTCATCAACTCCAGGTAACTCTTTACTGGAAATGTTCTGAATGATTTATTTTGCAGAGCAAGTTGTGTCTTTGTCAGGAGTTTTCTGTAGCTGGGAATTTTTCTTTCATTAGCCAGCAAGAGCAAGGCTTTATTTTACAGGTATAATCTGTTGTCCAGTGCTGTGCTTTTACTGCATGTGTTTTTTGTTTACTTCTGCCAAGGAATGGAGACTGATTTGCTTCCAGGGGCCTAAGAGTATAGCCTGCTTTATGGACAGTGTTCTTAGTGAGAGGGAAAGCTCCTCAGGATGGTTTCTGAGATGGTTCCCAGTTTTGTCTTTTTTGTGCTGGGGACAAGAGGAGTTGTCTAAGAAAGTAATTCAGCCTGAAAACTAGAGATTTTGCTTGCCTGTCCCGTTTCACTTGAAACAAAAAAATTATTTTTAGAACAGAGGGAAAGCATGTGAGAATGGCCATAGTCCTACCTGGGTGGGAAGATACCCACATTCTTTATTCAGAGAGATATTTATGGATATGTCTACAGATTTGAATGATTTTAATAAAGTTACTACTGGATAATCTAAAGGAGATGTACTAAAATATTGTTTTGGAGAATGGAGGCTAATTTGAAATTGGATCTTTGTGTATTTTACAAGAATTTAATTTTCATGCTCAAAAATCTCTTTGATGAGAACAATATCTAAAAGGTTTTGCTTTTGGTTTTATACTAACTAATTTCTATTATTATTTTTCCATTTGGATACCAAACTGATAAGATTTATATGTATGCATTGTTAATCGTGTGGAGATATTTCTGTAAACAGGGTACAGTCCACATTGGTTCAAGGGACAAATTCTTAAAGCAACAAATTCTGTATCTGTAAGGGCAAGTCTGAACCTATCCACAGAGGAGAGCTGCACTAAGATGTCTGATGACATCAGAAGACTAATATATCTCATACATCTCACATGCATGTATGGCCCCAAAAGATCTATTATTTATCAGCTTTGCCTCACAAGTTTATCAGTGTGGCCATTGGACAGAAACAGCAGTTCTGTCTTTTATCGCAGGTGCATAACTGTTATCAACTTGACATTGAAGGCTTGAAAGTAAACCAACAGGTATCTTCAGCATCTTTGTGCATGTATATTTGCTCTTTGATTTGTTCAGCATCTCAACACTTCATTTCAAGTAGGCTTTTAGAAGTATTTAATATTGAGTTAATTTGTATTCATACAGGTAAGCTGGTATTTACAAACTTTTTTAGTAAAAAGATTTAGAATAGTGTTACTTTGATACAGGAATGGCCACATACCCAAAAAACCATGGATGGTTTAGTCAAGCATCTCTATATAATGCATTTGCCCTCATTAAGCCCTCTCTCTGTGCCTCCCGTCCCTGAAGACATACACAGAAAGATTGTTTCCATGGTATTGTGAAAAACAAATTAACAGACAGGAAGCCTAGGCAATTTCTGAACCTAGACATGACCCCCTTCCCACTTCAAATCAGAGATTCAAAACTTTATTCCTGTATTCAGGTCTGGTTTACCTGAGGAAGACCATCTTAAGGTTCCAGTTTTTATCCTTCATGTTTTTCAACAGTGTCACAATCCCTCAATCACTGTCTTGGTGTGAATTGTTCTGTTTTCAAGTACATACTATGTAGTGTGTCTTCATACTATGCATGCAGTGCCCAGCACAGTGGGACCTCATTGTTATTTGATGGATACTACTGCATCACACATAACAAATGGTTTTGAGAGCATGTATTTTTCATGCAACCAATTTGACTTTAGTCTTTTAAATATTGCTCTACGGTTTCAGTAAGACTTGAGAAAACATAGGACAATGTTAATGCAAATGACTCAATAAACTGAGTATCTTATTACATAGATGTTTTCTTCAATCTTGAGCATAATGGGTCAGACTCATTACTGCATTCCTGAGTGGATATTTAAAGAAAAAAAACAAAAGCTGACAAACCATTGAAATGCAATGGAATACAGCTGATTTTTTAATCTCTCCTTTCTGTAGTTCTGTAGTGTAGTAAATGCTTGTTGAATGCCAACAGAAATTGTCCCTGCTGAGAGTGAAATTGGTGGCAAATGTAGAATGCATGATGTATTTTATTTCTTGTTTTCTGTCTTTGTTGATGTGCAGTAGTAAAGCTGGGTTTATCTGATGTAGTTCTGTGATTCTGTGCAATGAAGGCACTAGTGGAAAAATATAAAAGGAAGTGTTTTATTTAACCTATTTATGAAGATGTATTTAACAATCAGGATTCTTAAATATGAAAAGATCAGTTTTTACATGCTAAGGAAATATGTACTTGTAAAGTACATAAACCCATTGCAAATCAACTATGCTTAATTTAATGTATATCTGTCATGGAAACAGCATCAATTTGTACTGCTCCCTCAACCCCCAAAAGCACCCGAGAATTTTACATTGATCTTTGCCTTTTTGAAAGTGACGTAACTACCAGACCTCTGCTTTTTGGCATCTGGCTTGAATGCTCTCATAGAGCTGGGTTTGGCAGGTTGCTCAGCCTCTTCTGAAGTCGAGGTGCACTTAGATGCTCTCAAAATGCTCACTGAATTACTCAAAATCACTAGTCAGTTCTTAAATGTAGTGGTCTTGGCCTTGCACTTTAATTGAAATTAGGTCAAGTACCAGTAGGAAGCGAATGAAGTTCTTCTCAAGAAAATATTTTGACTGATTTACCAATTTGTCCTTCAGTCTATCAGAGGACAATGCTGTGAAACTATTGAAGCTTGAGGCTTTTTCATTTGGAAGTAGGCTTGAGCACTTAATGCACTTCATGCATGGTAGGAAAAAATTCTCTTCAAGAAGACTCAAGAAGCCTAAGAAAATAATAAAATAAGAAAAATAACTCAAATTTCATGAAGAGCACAGCAGAGAGGTGCTTAGCAACAGTTATCAAAAAAGCTTTCTGTTTTAAATAGTCAGTGCAATGGGTGTTTCCAAGACTTCCCTTGGGAGGGAAGGGGAAAAAATGGACCCCAAACATGAAAAAAAACAAACCCAAACCACCAGGAAGGTAAATATCTTGTAAGAGACAAGACACTGCTGTGACTTCTCAGCTGAATGTAGTTCCAAGAAAATTAATCCACCTTAGCTCTTCTATCTTTTATGAAGCTTACAATAGAAGGGAGAAAAAAGTTTAAAAATTGCTAAGCATTAAAGATGCAGACTCCAAATGAATGTGGATAACAGTAGCAGCAGATGTTTTGTTTCTGGTCCACAGTCGGTTCTGATCTCTGTATTCCTTAGTATCTGTAGCTTTTACAGGTAATTTGCACTTTAATTGTTCTTCCCCTCTTTAAATGAGACACAGTAGCATTTTTCACATGAATAGCCTAAAAGGACTGTTAGAGGATAGATTTTTGTGACAGTTACTTTATAGTTCCTTTTTTGTCTTATCTGAACAGTGTTCAGCGCCTTATATACCTGTCTTGTGATGCTGCATTTTGGAGGGTATTTTCTTTTCTGTAATCTTATTTCATTTGCTCTCACTTTTTCCATCTAAATACATTCTTGTTTCAGTTTTCCCATGGAAAATAAGTTTTTGAAAATCACTTCCAGTCTTGGCTCACCTTGGAAACCTTAAGCTTGCAATAAGTGATCTAGACTTGTACAGATAAATTTGAGTAGACTGTGTGGAATGTAACTGTAAGTTGTGCTCTGTATCTGAATGCAGTGTATTGTGCTAGGTCATATTAGATGCTAGATGTAATTGGAGTGATATCTAATCATATAGGCATCCATGTTTGATTACTGAAATATGTTTTAAAATTAAAACTGCATGTGGCATAAATTCTCTACTGGTTTGAAAAAAACCCCAATCATTTCGCTTGGCAGGACAGGGGTTTGTGAGCCAAAAACACCTATTCAGGTGTTTCTCTGCCCGCTCTGTTCTCTCCACTGGATGGTTCTTCTTTCGGGCTCCTCAGGTGTTCCCCAGGTGTTCCTCAGTGTTGGGGCCAGTCCTATTTGATATATTCATCAAGGATCTGCACCCTCAGTAAGTTCACAGATGAAAGCTGGGTAAGAGTGCTGATCTGCTGGAGGGTAGGAAGGCTCTGCAGAGGGATCAAAATGGTCTGGATCAATGGACCAAGTTCACCAGTATGAGGTTCAGTAAAGTGAAGTGCTGGTTCCTGCACTTGAATCACAACAACCCCATTCAGCACTACAGGCTGGGGTCAGAGGGGCTGGAAACCTGCCCCTTAGTAAAGGATCCAGTAGTGCTGGTTGACAGCCAGAAGTGTGTCCAGGTAGGCTAGAAGACTTAGAAGTGATTATTTCTCTGTACTCAGCACTGCTCAGGCTGCACATACATATTTAGTTAACATGGTGGTGCAGTCAAAGGTTGGACTTGATGATCTGAGGGGTCTTTTCCAACCTTAATGACTCTATAATTCTAAAGAAATAATGCAGATTTCATGGTGAAATTTCTTATACTTCTAACAAACCAACTTTGAAAACAAATAACAGTCTCAATGAGAGTTTGCAGATCAGGGCATTGCAGGACTAAACTTCAATTAGGAAATGTGTGAAAGTCTGCATTGTCACATCATTGTGCAGCGTTATTGGAATATATTTGAATATTCTGAGTTATACCAGCTAAAGAATTTACCAACGTTCTAGAATAATGAGAGAAAATTTTCTTTACAGCACGGAGAGGATATTGTATGAAGAATTATTTTTTTCCAGGTAAAATGTACCAAGACATAAATAACACTGGACACTTGATATTTTTTGATGTTTGATGCTTTTATTAAAGGATATAAGTATTCATTTATGTATAGTTTAATGTTCTTATTACTGGAGTGCATGAATTAACTTTTCTGTATGGAAAGATGAGAAGAACTTTACTAACTTAAGCATTTTATTTATGGAGAGAGAGGTGAGGGTACATTACTTTAGAAATTTAAGATCTGTAGTTACCAGTATGTTGCAGTGTGGGTGGGAGAATGAGCCCACTGTGTATATTTGCTTTGCTGTCTCAGCATTCTGTCAAAGAAGTTAATAATTCAGTATACCTGACAAATAAAAGACTCTCTCTTCAGATCCCACTGGGATTTAAACTTCAGGTACAATTCAGAGTCTTAATTTTTTGTGTTAGAAGAAAAGTAGGATTCTTGGCATTTTGGCTGCTCTCAGCTTTAGTACTTGTTCAATGCTGTATTGCTCTTGGGGTTGGCTTATGAATACAGCCAGTGAAACAAGTCATTCTTTCTCTCAGTGCACACTATCACTAGGGGTGTTTCTACCCTGATGGCCAAGAGGTATGCCTCTCTTTTGAAAGTGCCATTCTGGCATGCCCTACTCGTTGTTATCTTTCTGATTACTGAAAGAATGTCTGAGTCTTCTGTTCCCCAGAGGTCTGAGACAAAAATATCAAACCTGAAACCAACCCAAACTAATTGCTGATAGGGAATTTTTTGTCTTCTGAAGAATTTGATGAAGTCCACATATGAAATTCTGTTTCCTCTTCTTTTTATTAAATCTGATTTTGAGTTAAGCAGCTGTTACAAAGTGGGAGTGGAAGGAGAACAGGACAATAATTTAAGTAGTGTTTTAAAAGTAGCATAAATTAAGACAACAGGATGCTCCAGAGTCTGTTTTCAGTGGCTACAATTTATAGCAAAAATTACTGTTGCAAAAGATGTATTTTATTACAGAAACATAAAACCATAAAAGATTAACAAAATAAAAATTCTGAAGACTATCTGATGTGCCACATTTATGTAATAAATAAATTTTAAAAGCTTCAGTTGAGTGTTTGGAGTGTAGGTGTCTGTGTCTCTATAGCTGTGATGTTCAACTGAACGAGCCTGATAGTTTTGAGCTTTTAAAGCTGAGATGGCAGCTTGGGAGAAATTTTGGATTTGATTTTTAACAATTACAGGACCATAAAATGTATGGACTTGAAAGGAACGACTGAGTAAATTTACATTTTGAATAATAAAAAAAAATTCACCTCTATGTTTAAACTATGTAGATACCTCAGTTCTCCTCCTGAACCTACTTGATGTGACTAACAGGGCACACACAAGACATTAGCTGTGGACACCTTTACCATGAAGGGTGCTGTGTTTGATGTTTAGAGGATTTTTTTTGAAACAGTTGTACAGGCAAGGTCTTCCAAAAACATGCAAATTGTTAATTTTCATTATATTGTATGATAATTTTAATATTATTATAAGTGAAAGGTTCTTGATTGCAGTCTTTTTCCATTACATCTTTCAAATTTGTTTCAGGTTCTATTTGGGGTGAATGTTTATCTCTGTAAATATATGTAGTGTGGTCAAGGTGAAGTAAAAAATATTGTCAGATTGTTTTAATACATTTGGTTTTATTTAGGTGTTTTAGATTATGCTTCCATAATTTTCCCACTCTATGAGAAAAATAATGCCTAAAATAAAATAACATATGTACCCTGAGACCTTGATCTAAGTGGTATAACAAGTTTTCTCAAATGTGCCACTTATAGGTAATGAATAGTGTTATAGTTCAAGACAACTTCTTCCCATCATGTCATTTTCTCTGTCACATGTTGCTAATTAAAGATTACGGGTGAGAGCTCCTTTGAGGTAATGCATGGTTTTCATCTCAGTTTGAAAGGTTTGCATTGGATGTCCATTGACCTTCCCACAGTTAAACTGTTTTATGAGGTTGCTTGTGCTTGCAAGGACCTTGACTATCTGGTTTTTCAGTGCCTTGTTCAAATACATAGGTATTGTTGTTTTGAACTATGATGGCCCAATTATTCTTTTACTGCTTATAAAGAGAATCAGTTGTCTCTCCTTTCAAACAAATGCTCCTTATATGACAAAAGAAATGAAACCACATCAGGTAAGTTCTTCACAAAGACAAGGTCACAGTAAGTTGTAATACAAAATACATGACTCTTGGAAGAATAGAAAGTTTAATTTAAACAATGTTATAGAATGAACAAGCCCCATTTTTTACAAAATACCAAGCTGTTATGGTGAATGCAGAAAGTTAAGCCAAACACTAGATAAGTTACAAACAAAGAAATGATAAAAGACTGTAGAATGAAAGCGGGAGAACTAAGATAAGAAAAACAAAAGGGACAGACTTGGTGGACAAAGTAATTTTTTCTGTTTTGTAAGATTATATTTATGAATAAATGTCTCCCAGAAAGAGAACTGAACACTGGTGCAAAATATGAAATTAAGATCTCTTTGTGGACTCTCTCTGCAAGTTTGATGTCATCTTCCAAATTTTATATACCTTCTGTATTCTAATCTATACTACAGATTATAAGTAAAATGGAAGATAATTAATTTAAATAACAGTTAAATGGACCAACAACATTTCTGATCCATTGACCCCAGCTCCACAATGCTTATACGGCTTTTAATTTGGCAAATCTCTCTCTAACATGACAACTGGCTTTCTTAATAACCTCACAAACTGAATTGTCATGGCTCGTTAATGCAGTGGATTAGACATAGTTTATTACTTAATTTATTTTACTGATGTATTTATTAAACAACTAATCTTTTTCCAGTCAACTGGGAGTCTGTTCTCAGTTGTCTATCTGAAGTTTCATTATTACCAGTAATAATTAGGAATTCTTTAGCAGGTAACACTAACATAACTAATTTTGCTTTTCAGTGCTTTGCACTTTGACATTCCCTTCAACTAGCTTTGAATATCTGTTGCCTGATTAGATAGCAATTTTAATTTACTTTGCTAAGAGAGACATTTTACATAAACAACTGGATAACAATGGTTCAGTGTAGACAAAAGGCACGTAATGGAAGGAAATGTCTAATGGAAATGCACAGCCCTCAGCATCTCAGTGAAGTATGTGTCTGAGTGCATGAAGAATATTGCTAAGGTAAAACATACTTGTGTAAGGTTTTTTTAGTTATGGCAGTGACAGTTCTGATCCACACAGAAAATTTTAAGAAAATTATGTATATAATTCTTTGATCTTCTTCTTATTTTTAATCTTGCATTCTGTGTTGTCCTGCTCTCAAGGAGAATGCATGTGTGAAATCTGAAATTAGATGCTTTAACAGGCTTTGAATTACAGTCCTTTTGAAAATCCATTATTTATGCATGGACGTGTGAGTGTGTTTACATTTGGTAGACCAAATCTTGCAGACATAGGAGTGAAAACTGGTAAGGGTTTTGCGGTTAAATTTTCAGAGTAGCATTTATGTATATTAGCTTTGCTTTTAGTTAAAATGAAAAGAACCAGTATATTTCAATCTTGAATTCTATCACCACAGGTTTTTGCTAAAAATAATGGTTCCAAGTGCTCTGCTGAGAACAGTAGTGTATGACAGTTTCTTCTAATATTTTTTAAAGTATTATACATTTTTATGACCTTTTGTAATGTTAAACTAAGTTTTTCTTGAACCTTAAATTCATTTTTTACTTCAGCTTGCTAGTAACTTTTGAAAATATATTTGCTGCATATTCACCCATAGCCTAATTTAAGCCAAATGGTCATTGCAAGTCATTATAATTAGTTAAACTGCAATCTACAGTATTATTGAATGGATAGGAGTATATTTTTGATTCTGACATGTTCACAGCCTGCAGAAGATTAATAAGAGTATCACAATCTGAGAGTAACATCTAGTGTTTCTCCTCTAACTGCAAAATTCTGGATTACACTAAATTAAACTGAAATTTTATGCTTTATCACATGGGGCATCCAGACTTAATTAATTTTCTTAGGAGATACAAGAACCCAGGGAGATTTAAAGATAGCATTGTAAATACCACAATCAGGACTGGCTCTAAGTTCTATAATTGCTCACCATTTGTCCAAATAATTTCATAACTTAAGAGGTCCAAATTTTACCCTACAGTTTGTGTGGATGTTTTTATTAGTTATGTGAAATTATTGGTGTTAGAAAGACCAAGCGGAAGAGAGAGACTAATTTTGGATGCATTTTTTCTGCATGTAATGATTCTGCTAATAATTCACTTCTTCAAAGCATTGTAAACAACATATAGTGCAGATTTTAGCAAAGGATTAAGTCTTGTAAAATGAATCCACCACAATTTACTTTTAATTCATTGAATTCAGTGTCTTAGTCTGAGACTCAAAGTCACAAAAGACAGAGTGCATCTTGTGCCATTCTCATTTTGATAAGAAACTGTCTGACATTTTGAGAAATTGCCTACCCTGTAATCACAATCAGAATATATAAAAGCTCTGTGATACAAAACTGTTTTCTTATTCAAACTTAATTCCTGTTCATAAGCTACTAACTGAGTTGTGAATTTCAGCTGATAAAGTCAGGCTGAGGTTTTTTTAATGAACTTGTTTTAAGGTATTGTAGAGAACCATATCGGCAGGGTATTCAGGTGCACAGAATGTGAATTCTCCTGGGAAAATGTGAACAAAATAAACAGTATTATTATCCCTATAAGAACTGGTTTACAAGGGTGATTCAGACACTTAGTTGTCTTAGGAGGTGGTATTTAATATTGATGGTTTCTTGGAAGAAACACATTACAGTAAAACGTAGTTACAGCATATCTGTGCATATCAGTCAATGTAAACAGAGACCATATTAGTCAATCTATTAGTAGAAAATGGAAAGAAAATTCAGTGTCTGGTGTAAAGTTGAGACCTGAACTTAACATCTGTTTGATGCCGTCTAAGTTATTCCCTCCCAACTTCAGCAAAATCAGCAGCTTGCTTCTTCAAATATTTTGACACTGTAAAAAGCTTCCATAACCCAATACAGCAGCCACGTTACAGATTTGAAGGCCAGTGCAACACTGGGAAATGTTAGTGGATGCTGCATAACCATAAAGGTGCTAGTGCTCCTTTGGCTTCCTGGAGGTGGTTGAGAGTATAAGATAACACTCTGTCCCCAGGAGATTTATTTGATCTCTGTGCTAGATGGCAGTCACTATGTCCATTTCTGACCTCCACAATCCATTTAGACATGCCATACTTCTCATTCTTTTGATAGAATCCTTTTGTTTTGCAGAAATGTGAAAAATTTGTCTTTATTGTTCACTCTTGCACTGCACTCAGGAACTGGTCTTCTATGTATACAGATTCTTGATACCATTTTCATAGCATGTTATAATTTTCTAATGTCTTTCTATTTTTTTTAAATCCATGTCATGATGTGCAACATTAGCAGACTGTTGTAGTTGTGAGCAAAGTCACCAGAGGAATTTTGGCAATGAACAAATTATTTAAAAAAGTAATTTTTAGTAATATATTTATTCTAACACTTACCTAAGTGTTAACGTTATTACACTATTTTGACTGGTGAGGGTTTCTTAGAAGTGGTACTAAAACTGCAAAGCTGTATCAGCCAATTGAAGGAGTCAATCTTCCATCAGTATTTTGCTGATTTGACAGGAAATAATGCTGAATAGGTAGTGTAAGCAAGACATCTATGACTGAGAAGGACAATTATGCAATGTATTTGATCTAAATAAAAGAATGTGATGGCTCCTTGGGGTGGAAAATTGCTTTAGAGTCATTGTGTGAATTACATTTGTTAAATATATATAACCATCCTGGTTTTGGAAGATTTAGCTTCAATATCTGTACAAAAATGCTTCATTTTTTTAATACATAACAAACTGAAAATATTTTCAAAGACATCAAAGGAAAGCTTGATTTTTATATTATATCTTTCTTTAAAATGTAGCTCAAATAGCTGTTCTCCAGTTTTCCTTGAGGGCACCGGATAGGGTTTGTGTTCCATGTTTCGATCGGTATACAAAGGTGTCATTATAAAAACGGAAATACTGATGGATTCCTGTAAGAGACTTTGCTTTTAATAACTTCAGCTTTTTAATATAGAAAATTCTTCCTCATTTCTTCTCTGCAAGAGCAGACTGATCAAGCTGCTGTGCTTCTTGAACAGGATTGCTCTTCTGTCCTTATATCTGGAACATGATTTTGAACATTTGTGCTGTTTCTTTTATTTGGCATTTATCAGACTAACATTTGTACTTGATGTTTTGCTGAATTATTTTGTGCCTATTATCAGATTTTTTTATTTGGAAAACAATATTTAATCTGGGACACATACTATTGATATATACAGCTTGATGTAAGAAATTAATATGGACAGCCCAATTTCATGGGATTATAAAATGAAAATAAAAATAAAAGAGGACATCTTAACACATGAATTAAAAAAATCCCCAACAAACCAGAACAAAAACAGTGACAAAACTTAAACCCTCTCTACCTTACCAAAAATTGCTCATACTGCTCATCAAAATAAATGGTTGAACTGTAAATACACTTATAAAAATTAGTAGTACCAAGCAAGTATTCCATTCTGCTTTTATAGTGGTCATATTTGTATGAGGTGAGAACGATGGATTTTTCTTCGTATTTTCAGCCAAAAGATATGCAGAAAAAATATAGAAAACCATTCCTAAATTATTCAAAATTCTGAAGAATATGGGTTTACACTGTAAGAAAAACATCTTCAGAGATATGCATTTCTTCCAATATAAAGGGAATATTGGGTTTTAAAGGCCTGTTTCGTCCACTGCTAAAAGATGCCGCTAGAACGAGTGGGTATGAGTCTCCTAAGACTGTGGTTAACACTGTTTGTTCAATAAAGAGTTAGTGTAATTCTGCTGAATACAAGTCACACTTCAGTCAAATATAGATTACTGATTTCAGTGGCTGAGACAACAGTGCAAGATTCTCAAGTTTCCAGGTTTATTGTCTCTCATAGATTTGTATACCTGTGAAGGATGGAAAAATACTTGGTTTGAATTATTTAGTCTTCATGTGTTTTTATTTAACCTCTGTATTTTCTCCAGTATCAAGTACATTTTAAAAGATTATTTAAACACGTTTACTCACACATCTCCTAGGTTTGTTTTTCTCCAGTACAACCATGTTTTCTTGTGTTTCTTGTGTTTTACAGGCAACTCTAGGTAAAGCATAGAACAGACAAGCATCCTGTGACACTCTAGACATGTTGAATGTTCTGCAGCTTATATACAGTTTATATACACAATGGTTTAATGTGCATGTTTTTTCTGGGCGTCCCTAGAATCAGCACTGCAAGATTGATTATTGTCTCTAATTTTGACACAGCTGTTAATCCATCACACATTCAAAACCATAATATTCCTTTTAAAATAATGCATTGATTATATTTTACATGCACTGGTGTTGTAGATACTAATAAAAATGTTTTTCTGCTCATGCAAATGACCAAGTAGTACCTGTAGGTTATTAAGCAAACCCATTGAACAAGAAAAAAAAAAAAGCTTGTTTTGTTTCCATAGGCTTTGGATCAGCTTGGAAGACCACATAGTAACATGAAAAGAGGTCAAGCTCAACAAGACCTTGCACTTAACAGCTTCACACTAGACTTTACAGTATTTATCTGAAAACTTTTAATTATAACTACACACCTGTTATTGCCTGAGGGTTTTAAAACATTGCTTGGTTTGAAAGGAATATGAAGTTCACACAGCATGAAGTAAGAGGAAAACAAATGGTTCTCCCCTCCTTTGTTTCTTCAATTCTGCACAAGTTGTCTTACCAACAATGTATCATTTGTCCCTGGTGTGAATTTAAGAAAAAAACATTAGGACCATTAGGAAAGCTCATCAATTAGGGTTTCAGGGAGTAGTCCAATGTATCTTGCAGTTTGACAAAGGGACTACTTACTATTTTAATTTGTCTGAACAGTCCTTATCCCCATAGTAATGTCGGTTCATACAATGAATTGTAGAGCCAACTGCTATGCTAGTAAGGCAGTATTATGTAGTAAAAGGGTTAGGAAAAAATGTCTAACTGGAGGATTGAAAGTCTGTTATGTCATGAACCAAAGCTCCTACTTGCTACAGAATGCATCAGCTATAAATAAAGCTGGAGGATGTCTTATTTTTGTCCCTTCCTGTCATGCACTGTTGGAGACTTTTGTTTTATGTTGGGTTTTGAAATTGTAGCCGATGATTTTCATTACAGGGCATTCTAAACCATATATTACTGAATATCTTTAAATTTCTCTTCTAATATATTCCTACCCACTGCCATTATGGTTGCAGAGATCTTAGTGTCACTTCAGTTAATTGTGGAAGCTGAATGATGTTGTCTAACTTCCACTGATGCAGAAGAAAATACGCACTTGCATGCTGCTATTATTCAAATTGAATTTTCAAGCTTAACACTAAAAAGTCTGTAGTTCACAGCATACTTTACACATGAATTTAAACAAGGTGCTGAACTGTGGCATCCAGAATATAAAGTTTTATAAGCAGGTTGCTGAGCTTGTTATCTGTAATGCACTGGGCATTCTGAGGCTATAAAGTGGTACAATACTAGAACTAACCCTTTTATAGTATCAACAAGTTTGGTTTTTCTGTAAGTCTTTGAAGTTTCTTGATTCATTGATGAAGTCCTAATTTACTATATGTTATGAAGGGAGTATGCCAAGAAGACTTTTCTACCTTGCAGCATTAGCTACCTGTGTCAGTTTTCATCCTATTCTCTCTGTGCACTGAAAAAATCAAAAGTAACTTTCAGATGTCATCTGTTATATTTGTCATACTTTCTGACAGTCAGGCTTTATCAAAACTCTGTGAGAAAATAAAATCCTTCCTTTAGATCTAGGTAATTTCTAGGATAACTTTAAGGCATGTGGCAAATCTTACCCTCCTTTTGGTCAAATCCAGACCTTGCTAATGTTACTTTTGAATTACTGATCTCACAAACCAACACTTGCTGGACATCATCTCAGTGTAGCATATGAAATCCTGCTTTCCTCAGCTTTTTCACTTATGGTTGATAGTCTTTTATGAACAGGGACTTTAAAAATACCAAACCATGCTTCCCACATTGTCCTGCTTTTTTGACAGTGACCTGCCAGTAGGTGCTACTTTTGGCTAGATCAGAAGACAGTTTGTGTATTTAAAAAGAGAATACCTGAGGAAGTGGCTGTATGTATATTAAGATAAAAATACTTTGAGGATTTATATTGCCTCAGTGTAAAAGTTGATCTGATGTCGTTCAAGTATGGTTTTGCTTATTCATTCTTCTTGAAAAATAAGAAGTGAATCATCATTTCTGGGTAGCAAACAGCTCACACAGCTAAGGCTCACACAGCTGCTCATGCTCTCCCAGCAGTGGGACGGGGGAAAGAATAGTAAGAATAAAAGAGAAAACTCTTGTGTTGAGATAAAGACAGTTAATAGGTAAAGAAAAAATCACTCACTTAAGCAAAGAAAAGCAAGGAATCCTTTCACCACTTCCTACCTGAAGACTGTTCAGCCATCTCCAGGAAAGCAGGGCTCCATCACATTTAGCAGTGCCCTGGGAAGACAAATGCCATAACTTTGAACATTCTCCTCACCTTCCTACTTCTTCCTCCAGTTCTGTATGCTGAGCATGATGCCATAAGGTGTGAAATATCCCTTGGGTTTTTTTCATGTATATATATATATATATGTGTGTGTGTGTGTGTGTGTGTGTGTGTGTGTGTATGTATAAAATTGGGGTCAACTGTCCCCTCCCAATTCCTTGTGCTCTCCCCGTGGAGAGACTGAGGACCAGAAAAGTTCTTGGCCCTGTCTAAGCCCTGCTCAGCAATAATGAAAACATACCTGTGTTATCAACATTATTTCTAGCACAAATCCAAAACACGGCCCCATATCAGTTAGTTAGAAGAAAATTAGCTCTACCCCAGGCAAAACCAGCAGAAGTTTGTACAGCTGAAAAAGGTTTTGACTGTCAGTGCAAAGGGAAGAGTTCTCTGAGGCACAGCACTACCATGTTTAGCTTGTACATAGCATGTGCATTTTTTTAGTTTTTGTGAGACATTTGGTTAGGTTTTGTGAGATAGTTAAGATGTTCTTACTGACTCTGACACATTCAGAAGGCTGGCTTCATGCTTTGAATAATGTAAACTATTTTTGAATTGAGTAAACTCAATTGGTGTGCTTTGGTATGCTGAGTGATTTTGCACTGTTACCTCTACAACATTCTTTACTGCCACAGCTATGATTCAAAAGATATGTTCAAGATTTCCCCTTCGTGTAACAGAGAGTGATTCTGAGAGTTCATTCTCCTTTCAAGCGTTTTGTGATTTTTATATCATCTGTTATAGATAGAATTTGCAAACCTTCAAGGTATTCTGTATAGCTCACCATCTCGGACACAAGTTTGTGGAGAAGATAAAGGTTGTAACAACACTTTTGTTCATGATTTAATAGTTTACTGGTTTGGGTTGTGAAGTGTAATAGTTTCAAGTAATTCAGTATAACTGATAGCTACTGCATTTTTAAAAATCATTCCTGGAGTTATAGAATAGTACTAATTTTCCTAAGTAAAATGTATTTCATTACTGAAGTGAATTAAAAAAAAAAATCCCCCAACCCATTATGTAATAGCAAGGTATGCATATCTTAAGGGTATAGAGACCAAGGACAGATTTTATATCATAAGCAAAATTATCATGGAAATTCTCCCATATGTAAGTTGTGTGTAGATATGAACTGATTCACATGTAAAGTTATGGTACAGACACTGGAAGGGTATCTGTGTATGGTAACAAAATGTCTACTACTATTGTTCTCTAGTGTTCACCTGGAGAAGTAGCTGCCAGGTCGGTACTCCTTCTGAAATAATTTATTCCACTTGTAAATTGCACATAAGTTATGCAGGATAATGAAGTAATCTTCTGGCTCCAGAATCAGCTGGAGCTTTTCACTTTTATTCCCAATAATCACTATGGAAAGAAGCTACTTCAAAAGAATAATGTGAGTTAGCTTTGATTAATTTCTTACCTACACATATATTTTTCTTTCTTCAGTAAACACAGAGTCCTGAACTGTAGCTAAAAGGAAATTAACTGAGTCACACTTTTTGCCAGCTGGCAGTTTATCATCAGAAGGATTGTTCTTTGATGCTGTATTTAATGTAATGCATTGCCCAGATGCTGTCTCCTTGGTGATGGACAGCTGAAATGCATCATACTACTGTAATAGATCAAAGCCTTCCTCACTTTGACAATAGAATCACAGAATTGCTTGCGTTGGAAGGGACCTTAGAGATCATCTTGTTCCAACCCACTTGTTGTGGGCAGGGACACCCTTCATTAGACTGGTTTCTCAGAGGCCCATTTAACCTGGCCTTAAACACTTACAGGGATGGGGAATCCTCTGCTCTGGGCAACCTGTCCCAGTGCCTTGCCACTGTCACAGTAAATAATTTTTTCCTAATATTTAATCTATTTTCTTTCAGTTTCAAACCATTCTCCCTTGTCCTGTCATTAAATTCCCTTGTAAATAGTTCTTTCCATCCTTCTTGTAGGTTCCCTGCAGGTACTGGAAGGCTTCTCTTTTTCTGGTTGAAGAGTCCCAAATCCTCTTAGCCTTTCCTCACAGGAGGGATGTTCCATCCTTCTGATCATCTTGGTGGCCCTCCTCTTGACTCACTCCAACAGCTGATGTCCTTTGTGTTCTGAGGATTCCAGAGCTGAATGCACTACTCCAGGTGGGCTCTTATGAGACCAGAGCAGAGGGGCACAATCATCTTCCTCAGCCTGCTGGCCACACTGCTTTTGATGCAGCCCAGGATACGATTGGCTTTCTGGGCTGCCAGTGCACATTGCCAGACCATGTCCATTCGCCCATCCTCCAGCCTGTATTCATACTCTGACCCATGTGCAGCGCCTTGCACTTGGTCTTGTTAAACTGAATGATATTCCCATGGACCCACTTCTTGAGCTTGTCATGGTCTCTCTGGATGGTGTCCTTCCTTCAGGAGTGTCAACAGCACCACTCAGCTTGGTGTCATCTGAAGATTTGCTGAGGGTGCACTCAATCTTTTTATCTATGTTGTGATGATGTCTTATAACCACCTACTCCTTTATTAACACAGCAGTTTTCTGTTAATTTCTGTTTGCCACAGAACTGGCTGAGATGTACTGCTGCACTGGGTTGTGCCAGTCTGTATTATTTTGGATACTTTTTTCCAGCATACTCTGTATGCTAGTGAGAATATTGTATCTTTTATACTTTCTTCTGTGTTCTTACAGCAATCATAACTGGATAATTGCTGCTCCTTAGACATAGTGTTGTAAGATATGTAATCACATCAAATCTGTTGAGTGATTCTGTAATTATGTTTCATTTATTGTTTTTGCTGAGATGTAGTATGAATATGCATAATCTTGCTCTCCTTGATTAGCTATTTAACAAACGTTGTTTTATAATCAATAGCTAAAATGAGAAGAATGAAAAAGCTTTAAAAGGCAATGGACAATACATTCTTCTTTTGAAAACTGGTATTCCTGTGGGATAGTAGAGGAAAATGGGATTACAAGTTTGTAATGAGTAGCTAGGTACATCCTGCTGTGCAGGTAAAGAAAAAGAAGTGAAAACATTTGGCAGGATAAAGACTTTAAAACACATACTTGCTAAAGGCATCTACCATCACAGAATGATTTCTTAAAGAATAAAATAAAAAAATCCCTGAACAAAACCAACCAACATACCTGTGTATGAGGAAAAGTAAGAAGAGGAGAGAAAGAAGTAACTCCTCACAACTCATCTCTGGGTTTCTGTCAGAATCTTGAGTCTGGATTTTGTAAAGATCTTCAGTTGTTTAGAAGTACCTAAATAAGACATTTTCTGTTTCTGCACTGCTGAATTGTTCAGTCTGAAGTCTATCAGAAATAGCAACTGAAGAGATATTTTCTAATAGTCTTTAGTTTTCTCTTTCTATTGGGTCTGTGCTAACCTACCTCTGTTGACATGAGAAACCTGAATTAGAAAGAGTAACATAGTGTTTAAAGACAGTGTTAATATAAGAAGAGATAGACTTCAGTTGCATGACTGACTGCTTGTGGGTTTAAAATTCAGTATGGTGTATTCTAATAGTATTACCTATTAGCAAATCAAGTTGATGATTCTTGGAATGCCCTCTATACATACACAGAAATCTGTATATGGAAATAATAAAATAGATAAAATAGCTATGCATTTGCATCCTAGTTTGTACATTACAGAGGTGTTCCCTGTTTGCTGCCTATACAAAACAATATTCTTGGTCTACCAATAGTAGATTCTCTTGGTAATATTTTTCTAAGATGATGACTCTCCTGCTTTGTTTCAGATTTGTGATATGCTGTTGGTTGTTGTTTATAAAACAACATTTTTAGTCTTGCTTCTAAGGCAGTGTTTTTCCCTCAGATTTATATCTAAAATAATTAGCTTAAATTCAGACTACTTCTATGAGATCTAAAGTAGTTCTTAATCTAATATAATGACATTTAAACCAATGCAGAAATTATTTTAGCAAGTGCCGTACAATATTATTATATATGCTTATCACATGTAGCCTATTCCAAAAACATTCCTGTAAGTTGTTGCCAAACTCACTAAAGGAATCATTAAATGAACCATGGAATGGGCACCTGTTTTAGTGTTCTGTTTACACTAAAAAGAAAAGAAAAAGAAAACGATTGAGGCAATAGTGGCTCTTTTAATTTGCTTTAAATTCATTCAGATTAGAAACATTATAGTTGCATGAGAGTGTTCCTGTACATGACTGTATTTCTCATCCCTCCACTAAGTAACTGAGACTGTGATTTGTATCCAATTAAACTTGGTCTCTAATACCTTAAGATGCTAGATCTTTGCTGGAATTATTATGTATTTGAACAATCATATATAAGTCACCTACTCTGAGACCTTATCAAATTTTTAATAGTGAGGAGAAGGAATAAGAAATGGATTCTTCTGGTGGTAACTACCAGCTTTCTTTGTTTTTCACTCACTGAAGATCATATTATATTTCTTGTATTTCCCGTTTAAGTTTCCTGGTGAATATGGAATACAAGAATTAATTTAATTTGCCTTCAAAACCTTGTTCCTACGTATAAATTTCTATCATCAGCTGCTTACGGTTCAGCTGCTTTCCTCATTGATCTCTTCCACTTCAAGTATTTAAATAACCTTGTATTGTTTCCATTCACTTCTGGCACAGTACTATACTCACTGACAGTTTTACATTCCTAATGAGATTTTAGACTATTTCTCTTTGGCTTCATCCTTGTCTCTTTAAAATTATGTATACTCAGCCTGTCATTTACTAACTTCCGTGTAATAGAAAATATACTGTATCCTGGTATGACTTCAGTGTCTGCAACATCTGATTGATCTTAAATAGTTTATTGTTTTTAAATAGCTAGATGCACCCTGAAACTGAACATGTATTCTCTGGTAAATATCCTATTTGCTGCAAAATCTATATCAGTAAGTTCATTACCTTAACCAATTCTTTTCATTAAAGTCAATATCTTTCTGATATTTCCTCTCAGATATTCTAGTGTTCGCATTTTTTGTCCCCCTGAAATAATAGATATATTTATTTAGCCATAACACTTAGTAGTGTTTCTAAGTTCTATTTGCTGGAAAGTGAAAGGTAGTTAATGAACAATACAAAAATACCAAGCTCAAGTACTGTTACATAAAGGTTGCATTGTGGAATAGTTAT
The DNA here is from genome assembly GCA_013400415.1 of Scytalopus superciliaris. Taxonomy (NCBI): domain Eukaryota; kingdom Metazoa; phylum Chordata; class Aves; order Passeriformes; family Rhinocryptidae; genus Scytalopus; species Scytalopus superciliaris. Next base: position 723,611 of record VXBX01004178.1, on the reverse strand, counting down.
CTGCAAGTCTGTAAGGTATTAAAATCACATTTAACGGTAAACAATCAGATCATATGGAGAAGAGTCAGGGTGTCACATACAGCTTCTGAAAGTTCTAACCTTGAAATTCAGGGCAGAAAAACAACTGTTCTGCTTGATCTCTTTTGTTCAAAAGCAGAAATGTTGACAGAGAGCTTCATTAGAATTTCCTCTTCATATAGGTAACTAACGATGATAAAACCTGAAATACTTTTCTAATAAGTGGAGTGCACTTATGTGGTGTCTACAGTAGTCTCCACACTGTTCCTAAGGATTTTATTCTCCTATCTCCCCCTTAAACTGCATATAGTGTGTGTGTATGGCTCATTGGTGATATAAAATCCAAATCATCTTTTCAGACTTAGACTTGGAATTTTATGCCATGCTGATTTTGTGTAACTGACAGGTTGGTTAATTTGTTAATTTGATTTGACACTTTATTTAAGACAGAGGATTACTGTTCCTATAACTCAGATTACTCTGTCTTTCCTCTATATTTTCTGTTCTGCTCTCATACAGTTACATTGATTGTCTGGCTTCCATGAACTTCCCACATGTCTGGTATATTAATATATTATTTTGGATCACACATTCCATTTTCTCCATCTTATTTCTTAGGCTTCCAACATTTACAGTGGCAGACATGCTATTGATTAATTACATTTCTCAACACTCCTTTAAAATGGCAAACTGTTTGCTTCCTATTTCTAGATTTGACCTATCTTCTTGAGAATACTGAATTTTTGTGTCTTCATCATCACATGTTACCTTAAACCCTGTGTACTTTTTGTGCATGTCAGCTTTCCCTCACTCCTGAGTGTAAAGTTCACTGTCAGCCCTGCTCATTTTAATCAGCAGCACCTTGGTTACAGCTGAGATCAGGTCTTTTTCTTATGTCCAGAGTGCCCTCAATTCCTGAAAAATTGAATAATCCACCTTTTACAGCATGTTCTGAAACTGCATGTCTGTTCTGTTCCTGGAGATGTGTAGGTACTAACAACACTTCAGAGAAGCCAGCAGAAACCCTGGTTGTCTTTTCTAGAACTCTATATTTTTTCCTATTTCACTACTGTGCATAGAAAAAAACATTTACAGGACTCTCCACAGTGTNAAGAATAGATAAATGAATAAATAAATGAATAAGATTAATAGGGACTCTTTTAGAAAGAAAATATGTTTTCATATTTCAAATATTGTGTAGAAAGCAAAATATGCTTTCATAGCTGAGGAATTTTATGCACGTATTGATGAATATTCAGCCTGTATGTAGGATAGAGAGAAACACTGCTTGATGCCCTAAGTAATTTTCAGCATCTGACTGATGGAACTGAACACCACAAGGAAGTGCATTATCCTTCTTGATTAGGATGTGCAAATTGAGTGCAGACAGTTACAATGTATCCTCATTCTTTTTAGTCTGTCTCACTAGAGCTGGGAGGCAGGTGCTCAGTTTCTAAAAGTAGTATACTTCCAGTGTCATTCCTTGGGTCCATCTTTTTAATTTAGTCTGCACTTCATCTATTGTCTGGTGATGTCCTTTTCAATATCTGTTGCAGTATAAAACATGTCCAGGGTTACTGGTTATCCAAAGCTGGATTCTGAATGACCTTTCTGATGGCATTTTGAATTTCAGCAGACTTCAGCAAAAGTCAGCTTTTAACAACTGCAGTTGGAAACGTATCAGGCTGTAGAAGACAAACTACATATTGGGTTGCATATCCAGTGATAAAACAGCTGAACTGGCTTGGATATTTGTACATCCCAATTTTCAAGACCAAATTGCTGAAAAATTTTAAATTAATACTTTCTTGCCAGTATTCTCTCTGCTAGGCTTTATGAAGGCTTCTGATACATATGCAAAAATTACATCTGCAAAAGAACTCATAGGATATAATTGGTCATCTCTATTTTCTGCTTCTTTTCCTGTCAGCATTGCCATACCTATTCCAGCAGTTAAAGTTGCACAGAACTATTGGCAAGAGAATACGAAACAAATCTTTGATATATCTGATGATCAGCACTTAGCATTAGCAGCACCACTTTTGTGTCCTTTTGGTTACTTCATTCATGTACAAAATCTGAAAGTTTAAAAAGCAGCATGGAAAGATTAAAACCGTCCAACTGGGATTCCTTTATGTGATTTTTCAGAAGGAAAACTTTCCACAAACCTTACCTTTTAATGGACAAATCTATGAAAGAGGCTTCCGACCATGAACATGTCTAATGAAACAGAGTAATCTTAATTATCCCAAGGATCATTTGTAACAACAGAGAGATGGTGAGGCTTCCTAAAGGGATAGAAATTGAACTGACATTTGGGGTGGTGAAGAAAGAAAGGAGAAAGCGATTTTGAAATTCCCTGACCCACCCAATTCCCAATTGCTTTTTAGACTCACTTTGTGATTTTTTTTCAAGTGCTCTAAATTAATCAGCATTTGCAGAAGTTAGAACTCAATATTCTAAATGAAATCTTAAAAACCCATTAAAATAATTAGCATGTTAAACCTGGCTGCTGGGTAACATGCTGTTTCTGCATAGTTCTGGGGCTGCAGAGTCCCTTATGCAATTCACTCTACAAGACATTCTGAAAGATAAGAGAGAAAAAAAAATCAGCTGACAAAACCAACAGCAATTGATTGAAGATATTTAACCTTTTTTGCTCATTTTAAATTTTGTTTAATACAAACTGGCTTTTCTATCTAAGACTACTGCTTAACTTGTAATAAAAGTGACTTGTATTTCAAAGCAAGGAAAAGCCCCAGTGAGCTGTCGTTGTTTTTTTTAAGTGAAATTGTCTTTATCTTGCAGCTGCAGTCTGGTAGACTGTGAATTTCATTTGACAATGGAGGACAATAGAAGAGTGACTGAGTTTAGATTTATTCTAAGTTTATTCTAACTTCGTCCTTATCAACACTCAGTGTCTCTCACCACTTTAGGAGAAAACCTGATATAGTAACTTTCCCTTTAGGAAAGGGTCTGGTCTAGGAACACAACAGTTCACTGACATTTGTTTCTCATAAATGGCTTAATTTTTCAATGTATTTAATTAAAAAAAATTATATAGATTTACAGGGAAAAATGCTTTTTTGCCATCCTGCTGTTAGCAGTACTTCTATCAAATTAGAAGTTCCTAGTGCTGTTTATTAGCATCTTCATGTGTAGATATGAACAGAGGTAAAAAAAGATACTTCCAAGAAAACAATTGGAACTTAATTTAGAATTTCAGGTATTTGTGTAGAATATGTATGTTACCTTTGCAATTTTCCTGATATTGCATGTGTATTTTCCTCTGTGTGACTGAAATTCAGCTCCAGAAATGTAAACTCTGGTGTTTTAATCTATCATCTTCCTTGCAAGGCTTCTGAATATCTCTCTTCCTCTTGTGCTTCTTTAGATCTGTTCTGTTATTTATCTTGTCATTTATTCAATGGAAGTCTGAGTACATTCAGTGACTTCTTGGGCGCATTCTACTCCTTTGTATTTTAGTCCAGTGAATTACTGATTTGGGCAGAGTTTATTTAATAAGTGTATGTTTGAAACTGTCCTGATGAATTGCCTGGTCTGCAAGGAAGAGATGACACCAATTCTGTTATAATTACTGAAATTTCTTGCTACAGAATAAAAGATTGATGTATTTAAAAGAAAACCACCACAAGGGAATGAGTACAATTTTTCCTCACCAAAAAGAAGTTTCTAATGGCAAACCCAAACAAAAGAAGACAAACAAAAGCTGATGGCATTAATTGTGAGTGTCCTTTCTACTCCACTTTAGGCCCGGTGGAAGAAAATGTGAGATAACAGTGGAGAGTGGATGGAGGTCTGACCACTGCCTGCCTGCTGGACCAGATGCTTTGAAGAACTGCTTGTGGACAATTCAAATTACACCAGGGGTTGTTGAGCCCTTGCTGTGTCCCAGCTCTTGAAATAAAGAGGCTGTCTCCTACAGCCTTCTCCACTCCAAACATAGCCCTTTTTCCTGTCCCTGCAACCTTCTTCCAAGTATTGCTATTTCAAATATTACCATATCCAATGTTATTTATTTGTCTGTTTGGTCACATGTTGGAAAATACTGCCCAAAGATATGTGTAATACTTTCAGGGCAGGCCAAGAATTTTTGTTTTGGATTCATTTAAGCCTTCTGTGTGATGAAAAGGGAGGAGTGAGGGGAAGCTGTAACTTAGAACAGCTGATACGAGTTACTGAAAATCAATTTGAGTCAGGTTCTCATGTGTTGCTATGATATTGGTACTCATTTTGTCAGAGCGAAAAAACAGGAATGTATCCATGGAAGACTCCCATCCCTGGAGATATTCAAGACCAGGCTAGATGGGACCCTGAGTAACCTGATCTAGTGGGTTGCATCCCTCCCCATGACAGGGAGATTGGAAATAGATTATCTTTAAGGTCCCTTCAAGCCCCAACCATTCTATGGTTTCTGTGCTAAATCAGAAAGCTGAAGTACTATATTTTTATTTGAGAAAATCTGACTTTTTCAGGGCTATGCAATTTAGAAGGGAAGGCTAAGGTATCTGTATCAATAAGCATGGAACAAGGTATAACATAAACTCTGTTTTCTATTTTATTCTTTAAAAGAGTTTTAAAATATAAAGTGACCAAAAGAAGACTTCATTTTGCAGATAAATGTTGGGGACAATGGCATTTTATGTTACATTCAGAAAGAAATAAGATTTTAATACATTTATTATTTTGCTTGCAGTATTAACCTTCATAACTTTGGAGAAATGTGGTGCATATCTCTTTTTCCTTCACATAGAACTGTGCCATTTCAAAAAAGAAGGGGAAAATGTACCAATAAAAATAAAATCAAAAGAAAGAAAGAAAATTCTGAAATTATTTGGCTAGCTTATATCAAAAACCTGTTTCTTGATCCAATGAGTACTGACTTCAGGAACTCTTTTCTTTTCCCAGGCCTATGTATCAATGCTTCCAGGAGGCTGATTCTCTGAAGATTTCAAAGAACACCTAGGACAGGGCTACAGATAGTAAGTAACCTGTCATGTTGCTTTCTGAAAGTATAACAGAAAGGAGGAACTCATTCACTTGGATCTTGGATCATTAAATGGTTTAAACCCTCTTTGCTCAAAAAAAGCAACCAACTGTAAGAAATGTTTTGCATTGTGTTTTAGTACCTAATTACATTGCAGAAACCATTTTGAAGAAGACATATTGTATCTTATGGACTGCTCCTCCTTTTGATATACTCTCCTGTTCTTTATCTTACTCCATAAGATTGATTTTTACAAGTATTTTGCCCTCCACTCATGATTTTGATGCATAGAATTGTATTTGGCTTTTAAAAAATTGTTTCCAAATCTAATGCCTTGAGGTTTTGTTTCTTTGTTTGTTTTTGTGGTTTTTCGTTTTCTTGAAGTCTTTTTTGTTTGTTTTTGTGGGTTTTTTTAGGTTTTCTTTTGGTTTGCTTAAAAAAAAAAAAAAAGCCAAACTCCTTTCTTACTAAAAATAGAGATTTACCTTGTATTCTAATGCAATCTAGTGGATTCTTGACATTTGTGAATGAACATCTAGCAACCTTTTCTAACTTGCTTTCTATATATTCTGTCCTTTTTTCCTGTCTTTGTTCTTGCTGTTCACAATTTTTGACCTCAAAGAATACAGTATATATTTGGCTAAATAGTTTATCTTGCCTCTACTTTTGGCTGGGAAAAACCAGTTCATTACTTCTGATCTAACTTTACCCATGCACTAGAGAAAAATCTCCAGGGTGAAGGTTATGACTATATCTAACCTGATGAAAGGAGTTTAGTAGTTATGCTCTAAAATGAGTTCTTGTGAGACCCCACCTGCAGTACCCCAACCAGCTCTGGGGTCCCCAGGACAGGAGGGACATCAACCTTTTGGAATGAGTTCAAAGGACAGACACCACATTGATTAGATGGATGGAACATCTCTCCTATGAAGAAAGGCAAAGAGAATGGGATCATTCAGCCTATAGGCTTCAGGGTGGCTTAATTATGGCCTTCCAGCACCTACAGGGAACCTATAGGAAAGATGGAGAGAGACTATTTACAATGGTATGTTGTGACAGGACAAGGGGGGAATGGTTTTTCGCTGAAAGAGTAGACTTAGATTAGGTATTAGGAAGAAATTCTGTACTGTGAGGCACTGGCACAGGTTGCTCAGAGAAGTTGTAGATGCCCCACCCCTGGCAGTGTTCAAGGCCAGGTTGGATGGAGCTCTATGCAATACCTTCTAGTGAAGGGTGTCTCTGTCCATGGCATGAGGATTGGAACTAAATGATCTTTAAGGACCCTTCCAAACCAGACCATTTTATGGTTCTATGAATACAGGCTTCCTAAGGATTTAAAATCAATAAGAAAACAGTAATTGGTGTGTGTTGATGGCTGTAAAACAGCTGGATAAATGAAAAATAAACAACTCTGAAAAACATCTGCAGATGCTATCAGTCTAAGCTTCTGACAGTTCCTGTTTCCAGTGTGAGCTGCTATTTTGCCAAGCTTTAGTGGGTTGACCCTGACTGGATGCCAGGTACCCACCCAAGGTGCTCTCTCACTCACCTCTGCAACTGGACAGAGGAGAGAAAGATAATGAAGGGTTCATTCTTATGTATGTTATCACAAAGGCCTTACTATAATTTCTAATTGGCTTGGCTTTGGCTGGCAGTGGGTCCATCCTGGAGCTGGCTGGCATTGGCTCTACTGGACATGGGGGAAGCTTCCAGCAGCTTCTCACAGAAGCCACCCCTATAGCCTCCCTGCTACCAAAATGTGGCCACAGAAACCCAATACACAAGCAAATGAGAAGTAATAACACTGAGAAATGGTGTATGGATATCTTAAAGTATATTTTGTATTTCTCTTGGCTTCATCTGATAATAAATTGATGTTTTCAAAATTCCAAGTTCAGCCAATACTTTCAGAATTCCTGTTTTCAGCATGAAATGATATTTTATATTTGAATATGATACCTGATGGTTTGCCATGATTATATACACTGAAAATCAGCTATTTTGGTTTGTGATTATTTATTATAATATAATAAATTTTACTGTCTCTTTTTAAGCTTTCACTGCCTTAGACTGGACTGAGAAAATGTACCAGCAGGTGTCATACAGTGTAAGTAATAATGATAGCGCATCATATAAATAAGCAAATAGAGGCAGAAAAGACTATTGTGCAATTGAACTGTAAAAGATGATGTGGTACATTGAAATATTATTGTGCACAAATGGCTCTGAATAAATGTGGGGGGTTTTTTTGTAATTGTTAAGTTATACAGCCTTCCCATAGAACAGTGACAGTGACAGTTTTCTTATCAGTGCTCATTCACTGGTGGTAAGTATAAGGCAAAAGCTGGTATGGGGTAAGCAGGATCTGGTTTTGAGCACTGTGGAACACTAACAGAGCACAGAAATGTTGGTATCCCATGAGACCTCACCTTTTTCTATTTGTGCTGTTACTTCAGCTGCTATGTGCTGTGTTTCCACTGTTGACAAGAAGGATGTTAGAGAATCTGTCTCTTCTTTTCTCCTATTGATTTTTCACTTGGACACACTTACAGATGCTCCTTTTCATAAAAGACCAGGATCCATGCTCACAGCTGTTCGTTCAGAGGGGGTGATGCTCCACAACAAGTATGATCTTAGCAGTACTCTTGGGGAGGGTGATAGTATGCCAAAATGATGAAAGAATTAAGGTCAGGTGCAGAGTTTTCACAGCATGTATAGATTAAATGACCAGAGAGAAATACTGAGCCTACAGAATGAAAACACTCAGTTTACACACCTGTTTATAGATGATGTAGCTTAGGTTAGCTCAAAAAATAATCATTATAAACCTGAGATAAGTGGAACATTGGAACCAGAGTGTTCAGGAGATGAGATACATTCCTCACTGGCCATTTTAAAGGCAATTATGTTCATTTCAGGTGAATAAATGTGAAGTTCTTGCTTGCTCTGACACTCCTAAAATTTGGCCAAAACCAGTAGACTTGGTGTGATTGAGTTGTGCAACTTTCTCTGCTCACTTACTCTTTCTTTGCTCATTATAACCTAGTAGGATGGATCTTTTTTTTTTTTTTCCTCATCTGTATCTTTGTTTTCCTCTTCAAGGGGGGCTCTCTGTGGAAATTAGGCAAAGGCTGCTTTTCTCTTTACTGCCTAGCTGTACCCTGTTTGGCAAAACCAGAGGGTCCAGTACTGTCAAAAACCTGTTAATAGTCCATCACATAGAGAAACTTAATCTTCACTTTTCTTCTCACCTTTGTGAAACAGGAGAAAAAGCCACTGCAAACCTCCTAAGCATTTCTCTTGAAGCAGTAGAAATATTTTCTCTAAGTTATTTCAGAGAAAAAAAGAAAAAAAAGGGCATGTTGCATGATTCAAATGAAAGGCAAAAGTGTTTAGCCTTGAGTGTTTAAAAATTACAGCTGAAATGAGTGCAATAAATGAATGTTCAGGTGTTAAGAAGTGTTAAGTTCAGTATGTAAACCTGAGCTGTGTGTAATAAATAAAAAACGTGCAGTGCCATATTTGTTATCCTATGTGCAGGAAATTTTCCAATAAGGAATTTCAGTGATACATTGCTCCCCCTGCATTTACAGCACCTTGCCAGAGTTTTAAATAATGACTTCCTTTCCCAAACTCTGAAAATTTAAAAATTAAGATAGCAGTGGGAAGAGTTATATATGCATGCATTAATTCCATTTTAATGAGAGAATAAATGCAGTGAGCCACACAAACAGAAATCAAGAAAAGTAAAAAAATTAGTCAGGCAAACATTTTGCTCTATTTGAGTGTTGCAATGTAAAACTACAATCTAGGTATAAATCAGTATAATTTTTATTTCTACTAGTCAATTATTTCTTCTATTTTAGGAATTAATAGGTGCTATTGTTGGAACTATAGCTTAGATTTATTCATAGTCTTTCAGTCTTAGAACGTAGGCTATACACTGAATGTATAAACCTTTATAGCTAGTAGGAAAATCATTCACTATAAAATCCATTATAAAGAAATCACTTTATTCAGATCATGAAACTATTTCCCATTTGTGACTTCTACAAGGCTACTGGGCAGAATACTTAACTCAAACCTCCTCAGGTCAATTTCTTTCTTTAATACTAACCTGCAGCTATGAACATGTATTATTAGAGAAATGATGTAATGGAAAATCACCTTGATGTGAAAGCATATTAGAAATCACAAGTGAATAGGCTTGCTTGGGGCATTTGAATAACAAAGCAATGCATGACTGAAAGTTGGCAACAATTCAGCTCCTTTAAGGCTCATAGATTATGTGGATTCTGGTTCAATTCATAGTATCCAACTAAATAGGTTTCTCTTTCTATTGCTGCCGAGATTTGTCACCAAATAATGAGTTGCAAACATGGTTGTGAATTTATAGAATGTCTTACCCAGAACAAGATGAACAGTAGAACTAGGAAGATCTTATTAATTTGTTGGTAATTTTAGTTGCTATGCTAAACTCAATTTTAAATCTGTATGAACTGATTTGAATAACTAATCAAAGCTAATATGCTATCCTTTAGCATATGAATGATTTTCATGAGGAAATATATTTAAGAAATAAATCTTGTAGTAGTCTAAAAACTGTTAAATATTTAAGTGGATTTTGAGAATTTCTGTAGCTCTTGTTGTTTACTGGATCCAAAATAACATAAAAACTTACTACATTTTGAAGTGTAATTGTACAAACTGTCCTAGTTTTCTTCATAATCTGAAAAAGAGATCTGCTGTTCTCAAAAGTTGATGGCAAAAAAGATGAGAGCAAATTATTTGCCACAGCAATGTCTGCAAAAAATCAGCTCAGCAATAGAGAAAAACATAAAGTTGGTGAACTATAGATTAAAAAAACAAACCAATTTCCAGTTACACTACAATCTCAAAATGTAATAAATGACAGTGGTACCTGAAAATTGTAGCTAGAGACATCAATAAGTTACATCAATTTTGTTGACCAGTGTTTTTGTGGAATTTAAGAAATGAATGGCATAACATTATGCATGTTCTTGCACTAAATCGAAAGTAGTCATTTGACATTATAGGTTCTCATCCAGTGACTTTGAGACACTTGGAAAATGCATGTAAAGTAAGTTACATACAGAAAACTTCGTAGTAATATTGAACTTCTAATCAGAGAAAATTACATATTTTCCTTGCTTAGGAAATGAGTTTTTTGAGACTTATTTAAGAAATTTTGCCAAATAGGGTGAAATGCAGGCACTCATGACAATTGAAAGTTATGTGAAACTGCATTTTCACATAACACCCTTCCAAAGCAAGGCATAGGAAAGCTTTTAAAGATTAGCAGTGATAATATTAAAATTATTAGCTAAAATGAATCATCCTATCTTCTAAGAGATTTTGCTAAGCTGGGACAAATGAAGTTGATTTTCTGCTCAAGATCCAAGGACAAAGGCACAAAACTTTGCAATGATGCAGTCATATACCTCAACTAAAACTAAACATTTTTAAGGAGAGCAAAACTGAAACATCAGTCCCCAGTATTCTACTCCAATGGGAAAAGGGAGACATGAGAAGGAAATATGGGGTACTCTTCAAGGTACTACTCAAAATCATCCTTCTTTTTCTTTATTTGGCACTCTCATGTACAATACTACCCTTGTTTCACAGTAAGTCTCTTACAGGTGAAGGATCTGATACTCAAATATTAAAATCAATGGGTGTTTTGACTTCTTTGTCAGTGAGATCAAGCTAAAAATGATTACAGAAATCATGCAGTGAGCTTGTAAAAGCAGTCAGTGGCTGCTCTCAAAAACAAACCGATTGCTGGAGAGAAAATAGGAGTTATGTGCACAACAGAGTCCAGCTGAAGACAGACCAGCTGGAAAGCAAAAGAGACCATCGGCAGAAATGCAGTGTATTGTTATTCCTTGAATATTTTGCAGTACAAAATGGTCTTAACATAATTACGGAACCAAAGTTCCGTTATGAGCTATGGAAAGTGAGGCTGACAGAAGAGATCATAAATTTTAAAATTCTGATTGTGACTGAATCAAGGACTGACAGCTGTGACTGACTACAACTATGTGAATAGTTCATTTTCAGGCAAAATCTAGGCAATTTCCAGATTCCTGTATCTCATAATTCACTTGATAATAGTAAAAAAGAAACCCAAACCTGTCTTCTGCTTGATTTATGAAGTGAAATAGGAAGTGAAATAGCTACTGAAATTGCTGCAATTTTTGTGAAATAGCTGTTAAAATTGCTGTTGTTTTTAAACAACCTAACCTTGGGCCTTAAGAAATTAAAGAGGGGAAATGTTAAATCACTTTCCAGGTCTATATGATTGTTGATGGTAATAAGCCCGTTGATTACTGTTAAGGAAAATAGAGTCAGAAATGTTCTTTTTTGTTTAAATTTTAAATTTCTGGAACAAGTTTCTGAACCAAACCATTTTTGAAATCCAGACAGGGAACCAAAGCCACTTGCTTTAATATTCTTGAGAATATTTTAGGCCACAGGGTAAGACAGTTTTGCCCATGTTTTGAGTTGGATTACATAAACCATAATTTAAAGAATATACAATTAAATTAATCTGTTCAAGAGTTACTTTATGTAATCTTATATTTGTGTGCTTTGTGCAATTTGGAAGAATAGTTATACACACTGAATGTTAGGTAAATTAAGGCATTTTGAAAAGCTGAAAATTTGGTTCTGATCTCTGGAAAGTTTAACTTTATTCTACTGTTTTTTATTCTCCCTACTTTAATCAAAACGATTTTGTGAGGCCGGGATAATATAACAAAATTTTCTGCTTTCATTATGTTGCATTGTTAAAGAATTATTGAAGGGCCTATAAAGCAGGCATTGTAATATTTTGCACTATTGTCTTGATTATCATGTCACTATTACATCAGATTGCATTGTACCAGGCTTATTTTGGAAATGGGTTTTGCGTTCCATAATTATTATCATTGTACGTGTTTCTAGAGCTTTTGTACAACATTTTAGTACTGAATACATTAATCACTTGATCATTGTGCAGCTAATTTCTGCTTCTAGCTGTGTGATCTAAATCCAGAAGAGCTTCATTTGCTACTTTCTGACCAGAAAATAGCACACTAATATTTTTCTTATAATGTTCAGAGTACTGTAAGATTCGTTTGATCTGCCATAATAGCCCTTTTATATTAATGTCTTTGTAAGTGTTTCCAGACAAATGATGCTCTCATTTAAATGCAGGAGATCATAGAAAGGGTCTTAATGGTCCTGTGCAGCTTCTAGAACATTAAGAATGTCCTTGAAATACTTGGGAAACTCATGCAAATCCTGGCTCTGTGCCTCTCCATTTCAATACATGAGATTTGAGAATGTGGCAGTGAAAATGTCTTGGCTTATAAAGTTAGGACTGTTCCCTCACAGATGGTCTTAAAGGACTAAGCAAGTGTGTTTGAATCTCAAATGTATATTTACAGTAGTTAATTTGGTTCATTTTTCATTTTCTGTTTATATCCTGAGCAGACCAGAAGCATAATATTGTTGTAAACATTGTAATGTTCAGATACTAATATTTCTTTAGATCTGTAAAACAAACTATGCCTCTAAAAGAGCACAAGCTGCTTACCACAAGAATAAAGCTTTAGCTCAGCTTTTCCAGAAATCTGAGTTTGTAAGGGGAAGGAGAAGGATGCCTTTTAATTGACTTTAAAAAAAAAAAATATTTATCCAATTCTGAAAACAGTGGAAGGTGATTTCATTATCTAATCTAATTTAGGCAAACCTTAAAGAACAGAAGACAGGGCTGTGGCATTTGCCATTATCTGCTTCTAAAGATAGTATTATACCAGCTCAAGATTTGGCAGTGTAATGTGTGTTAATGTGTTTGTGGCATCTATTTCTTTATTGCTATAAGCAGGGAAATTGGTAGAAGCTGAAGCTCTACTGAATGCATTGAGAGACCATATTGCCTCTTGCTTGTCATTCTCTTGCACTAAGAAAGTGCTGTCTTGTCTTCAGACTATGGAAAATAATAATGGCAAACATGGGAGCATGTTCAATAAGAGTCCAAGGTGAAGGGAAGCAATATAAGGAAAAAAGTACCTATACTATGGCAAAATACTTGTCATGGGGAACAGCATCACATCTCCGTGGATACTTTCATGGTCTGTTCTGCCTTCAGGAACTGCTGGTTTGGTATTATGTGAGCAAGATGGCCCCTGGACACTAGGCATATGCATTTAGGACAGAATGAAACTAGGATATTAACCCTTTCTATCTATTCTAAAATTCTTTTCAACTCTAGTCAAACAAATTAGCAACCCTTGCTGCGCTGTTATGTGCTAAGTGTCAAATTAGTCATCAGTTTCAGTCTCTCCTGAAAAATCAGCCTTTCTCCAGTTTTACTGCTTTGCTGTAGCAAATGATTCATGAATGCTTTCTGAAATGTCATTAAAATGTGGGAGGAACTGCAAGGTTACTTTGCATCCTAGGAAAGACAAAGCCTGTTATAATGCATTAAAGGATACCTCTTTTGCCATCTGTGCAGCCTGACACTTCTGTATAGTCTGAAGCTTCACACAGCTAATTTTTCTGCAGTGAAGTACATAAATAGTTGACTTTAATTCTGTTCAATGCCTGGGCTTCTATTCCGTGTGATGTTATTTCTCCGTCAGATTAACTGTGTCCTTTTAGATTGTATAAATTGTATAAATCATGGTTTATCAGGAAGGACGATGGAAAGACACTTTGTACAGAGGCTATTTGGTACACAGAAAAAATCCTATGCAGACTAAAAGCTGCATTATATGTTTAGTCACAGGATGTTCTTGATTCAGATGAACAGAATGTAACATACTTACAATGCCAAACATGTGACCGACATTATAGACATTGAGTTGCAGAGTGAAAAGGGGAGTATGTGAGATGGGGAGGTGGCAGAATAGTTGAGAGACACCAACCCTTAGCAGAGGAACTGACACAAAGGCTATCTAAAGAGGGTAATTCAAGATAAGAATAATTTATTAAAAAAACTATAATTTGACTTGTACTATTTCAGAAAGGACAGGACAAGTTTGTTACATGTAAGACTAAGCTTATTGTACAATACTGGAAGATCTCACATGCTCATCTCTGTGCAAGAGACTTCTGTGGCAATAAGTTTGTGGGCTTTAAAAAGCCCTATACACTCCTTCTCACAGTTGCACATTTTGAATGTAAATTTTATTTCACTCCTAGCAATATTTTCAAATAAATCCTGGGATGTGTACTGACTGCCTTAAGGGAGCAATACTTACAATCTAAAAAACCCAATAAAAACAAAGAGAAAAGTGAAAACATAGGAAATTCAGTGAATAGTTTATTTCAGCTAACACCAGCAAGTTTTAGGAAAAGTATAAACTTGGAATGTGAAAAGAAACAGTACAAAGTGTCCACAACCTTACTTTCCATTTCCTGACTTTTTTTT
>VXBX01004178.1:655893-709103 GCA_013400415.1 Scytalopus superciliaris | reverse complement strand
TTTTTTTTTTTTTTTTTTTTAAATTTATTTTTTTTTCTTTCTTCTTCAGATGAAGAGATTCTGGAAGAATAAAATTATTGCTAACATTTTATTCAGGGACTTATACTTTAGACCTGGATAGCTGACTAAGATTTGGTCTGATAGATTCTTTGGGGCTGGGACTACAAACAGAACCTTTTATCTTTGACAATTTTTTAATTTTCAATTTTAAAAATGAACTAGAGTCTCTGAAGAATTGACAAAAGATGTGTTTTCCATTGACTTAATTTACAAATATTCTCTAAGCAAAACATATTCGACGGGTACTTGGATACCTTTTTCCCACTCTTTTTAACTTCCATTTTCCTCTAGGGCACAGTGGCTATTGGTCACTGTGCAGGTTTTTTGCCTTTCTCTCACCTCCATTCATCAACACCAAGGAACATCTCTCTTTCCACTCTTGTCCCATTTGAAGTGAATGCTGCTACAGTTTGCATTGCCTGCTTCTATAAAGAGTTGAACTATTATAACTATCCTAAAAATAGAGTTGCTGTCCACTGAATTTCAGTATCCATGTTAATCTATATTAGGCTTGGGTATACTATTACTAAAAAACCAAAAGCTTTGAAGATTTCATAATGTTTGCCTTTTTTTTTTTTTTTAATCCACTGAGCATGAGTCATAGCCAATGATGTGCTTGTTATATTTGTCAGAAAATGAGAGGTTTTTCTCCCCTCCCAAGTGTCTTTAGTCCATTTATTTGTAAGCTTTCTGCAGAAAACGTCTGATCTGTATGACCAATTGCTTCTCCTCCAAGGCCATTTATAATGATTTGAAGAGCTTCCAGGTTATCATGCACAGAGTGCTGTAAATCCTCACTTTTGCATGAATCAGAAGGTTTGCAATATTTGTCATATATAAGAAATCTCAGACTTTCGTTGAACCTTTGTGATTAAGCATCTGATTTTCATCACGTTAATACAGAAGTTATGAGTGGAGCAAGAAGGTGGAAGAAATTGTTGTGTCTTAACAGAGCGCATAGGTTTTCTGCTTATATTGTCCGTTTGAGGCTTGGCTTCCTATTGGGTCCTTAACTGTTTTTGATCACAGGCAAATGTGTCTCTGTCTAAAGTTGGTACCATAGGTTGTTTCTTATTTGAATTTTATATTTGAATGAGTTAGGGGGAACAAATTTCTGAAATACAGACAAGGCCATATGAAATGATGGCACTGTCTATACTGCCCTAAATAACTCCATGGGGCAGTGAGTACAGTGCACATTGCTTACTTGGAATAATAAGAAAAGATAATATTTTCCCAAGGTAGACTTTGCAGGGGCATCTCATGGACTAGAAGCTTGCAATTGCCTTACTGTCGCACTTGAATGAAAGCCAAAATGAGGTAGTTTAAGTAAATTTCATTAATCTCTTTTATCCAGGAGGAGATGAACTATTTATCATAAGTTCTCTACTGATTTTTCACTGTAATATTTCAAGTTAATCAGAAGCTAATGGAAAAGAATGTCAGCTCCTACATTTGACTGATAAATAGCAAGCCACTTCACTCCTGGAAGTTCATAAAAGTTTGCCTTCATGCTGAAAATAAATTCTTCAGGTTTATTGTAATCAGGATTTTGAAACCATTGGCAGAGACTATCAAAGTGACATCTTCGGTTGCAAGTCTCTCTAAAGGATGGGATTTCTGGAGGTCACCTTACTTAACCTAAGGTTTTTATAAATTATTTTTGAATAAATAAGAAAGGCTATTTCTTTGTGACTTAATGCAAAACTTGCTGGGGAAAACAATCAGTTTTTGTTGAATCTCTTGATTCAGTGTCTTACAGGAATTATACATGGAAAAGAATAATAGGAAACTCCATGAAATTATTGTGACAGCTGAAATAAAAATAGCAATAGCTTTGAAAAATATTGTTTTTGAAAAAATACTTTTCCTTTTCAGAGCTGAGTGAACATACTGAACGAAACATGAAGTTTCATAATTTTCAGTGTGTAATCAGTGAACTACTTTAATTTGGCGCCATTCTTATTTGCAGAGACAATACCACTAATTAGTGACAGTCTAATTAAACAGCTTAATTAGCATTAAGGTGCCTGCAAAGATTGAACAGTTTTTATGGTGTGCTTATTTTTGCCACGCCATAGACAGCTTTTTATTTTTCTTTCATGGTCCTAAGGTTATGACCAAAACCACTAGAAAGCTATAAGACAACAAGAGAGGGAAAATACACCATTTTTGGCCCTTCTGGTAATTAGGTGTTTGCATTTCAGTGCAGCCTCAGATGAGAATTGCAGATTTATGAAGATCAGGTTTTTCCTCTGAACTGTTTTCCCTGGAGATGGGTGCTGCTTCAGGCTCCTAAAAGGAAGTGTCTCACCCTGGAGAGAACAGATTTCTCTCTGAACTTCCATGAATTTGAACCAGTCATGAATTTGAACCTCTGTGTGCCTAGAGAGCCTTGCAAGGCAGAAGAAATACTGTTAAGAAGCTCAGGTCCTCTTTGTCTGTGGGGAGATGTTGGAATTGCTCCCTGAGACAGGAGGAGCCACTGCCTCGAGATGCTCATGCAGAAACAAGCATATGCGCATCTCCTGCCTGGTCAAAGCGCAGGGGCTGGGGTTGCTGTGCATTCCCCCATGCTCTGGTAAGATTTACAAGGGTATTTTGACTACACTAGCCCCAGTGTACACTGTGCTAGAGTAGGCAGCAGTCACTTATGTGACAAGGAACCTTATTTCACTATACTTAAGTATTTCTAAATCATCCCATACAAAGCCTGAAGCTTTGAATGTTAGCCTGAAGATTTTTTTTTCCCAAATCTTCACAACTATTTTCATCACCAGTACTGAAAAAAAGAATAAGAATGATCAGGTTAAACAATTCTATTCCTGACAGTAGGGAATTGTTACTTTTTGCCTAACAAAAAGTGGCCTGAAGCACGTTCATCTGGTTTGCTTAGCATTAACAACTACCAAGAGTTTGAACTGAATGGCGAGGTTGTAAATGTTTGGACCTTCATCTGCAACTCCTTTGGCACAGGGGAACAGAAAAATATTATGCAGGGTACTGATCCTGCTTTATATTTGAACACAGAATAGAGTCCTTTTGTTTAAGCATAAAGTACAAATGTTTACCTTGGAGCCTTGTACAATTTTAATTAAAACACAAAGTCATGCCTTTGAACCTCTACCTCTGAGTTGTATAAAACGAAATCTCAAAATGAAAATTTCTGTGAATAGTAGTTTGTTTTGCTCTATTGCTAATCTTAATAAACACATTGCACGTTAGTCCCATTTGTAGTTTTCTGTCTGATCTTCTTAGAACTTATTTTATGATCAGTTTTGGTTGTGTTTCAACACCTAGCTAATTCTGATTAGCATTACAATCCACTACAATAAAAGCAGTTTAATCAGAAATTGCAAATGAACCTCAACCAAATCTAATATAATCAGCTATTTTGCTGACATTGCTTCAGCACCAGGATTGTCAAGCACAGAATGAATTAGCTGTATGTATGAATGGCTTTAGGACATGTTTGATACTGATTTAGAGGAGAATTTGCATAAACAGCAGTTAAAACTTAATTAAAAGTAAAAACCCTGTCTTATGCTTCTAAGGTTGAGCAATTTTTGCTAAATTTAATAATGAGGAAGTCTGTCCTCATCTAATTCTTTCCACTTTCTCAATCTGTCATAAGCAAAGCCTCTTATATCACTTAGGTAGGCAGGCAGTTGCTATAGGTTCTAAGTATCACAATAATTTACAGTAAGTCTCACTACTAAATGTCCATGGTTCTGCACTTTATTAATTCTTTTCTTTTTTTTTTTAATGNCTGTCTGTAGTTAAAATCTTGTGATATATATGGCAAAATTTCCGAGGGCTTTAGTAAATCCAACTGCAGGTTAACCTTTAGCTAAATATACAGGCAAGGATCCTTTTCAGAGTGTTATATTCTTCATAGAGTTGGCAATGAGGAGGAAGCAGAATGCCTACTGAGCAATAGGCCACATAGGTTTATATAAAACATTATTGAAAGTCAATTCAANATATAATCAGCTATTTTGCTGACATTGCTTCAGCACCAGGATTGTCAAGCACAGAATGAATTAGCTGTATGTATGAATGGCTTTAGGACATGTTTGATACTGATTTAGAGGAGAATTTGCATAAACAGCAGTTAAAACTTAATTAAAAGTAAAAACCCTGTCTTATGCTTCTAAGGTTGAGCAATTTTTGCTAAATTTAATAATGAGGAAGTCTGTCCTCATCTAATTCTTTCCACTTTCTCAATCTGTCATAAGCAAAGCCTCTTATATCACTTAGGTAGGCAGGCAGTTGCTATAGGTTCTAAGTATCACAATAATTTACAGTAAGTCTCACTACTAAATGTCCATGGTTCTGCACTTTATTAATTCTTTTCTTTTTTTTTTTAATGATTTTAGGACTGACAAGTTTACTTCTGTTTGGAGCATTGATAGTTAGCATTGATGACATTTTACAAGAATCAAATGCTTTATGACACTCAGAAGCCTGTATGAGGAACAGTAGGGAGAAGAATTTATTAACCCTAACATACTTAAAAAACCAGAATGCTAAGCACTAAAAAATGTAACAAACTGAAATGATAGACTAGTTTGAAAGACATTCAATAATGAGCCTGGATAACAAATTGTTTTCAAATAATATGACCAAAAATTTGGCTTAGAGGCTAGTCTACTACAATAACTTTCCTTCCTTTACANTTTTTTTAAATTTTTTTAAAATATTGAGGATACTTTCCTTAAATATAAGAAGGTTAATAAATATGCATTTTAATAGAAATTCTAACATTCCAAAATACAGTAATAAACAGACTTTTCCCAAAGAGAAGAGGGTTTAATTATTTTTATAGCACAATTTATACTGAATGTATTCTATACACATTTAATTGGAAAAGATTTCAGCTCTGTGGGTGGATTTCAAAATTTACAAAAAAGTGTAATACAGAACTGAACTGAAGATGTGCATTTGGGTGATACAACCAAGTTACCAAGTAATTGCCTGGTTAAATAGATTCACGAAACAAAAATAACTTACTTCTTCAGATCTATAAGCTTATAACAGCAAATACTGTCCTAAGTAATGGATAAACATACAAAAGAAATGGGAATAAATCTTACTGGAATGGCAATAAGTTCTTTTGTTTTTCTTTGTGGTTTCTTGCTCTTGATGTGGAAGAAAGTCAGAGGGTTGGGATTTGTTCTGTTACTTCTCCTCACTCTGCCTGTTTTTACTTTTGGGATACAGAAACACCATGTAATTTGGCACCAACAAAAATGTCTGTGGAAAAATTGGATAGCTTCATTTTATTCCTGTATTATTCTAAAAGCAACTTTTTTCACTGGCCCACAAACATTAATATCTATGTAATATAAATTGCAATCTTGTATGTTCTTTGGCAGCAAGGTTAATATGGCTATGCATCATTATTCTTCAGTCTTTGCCATTACATTTGATCTCTTAGGCAAAGAATACAAAAAACCCCAGAGATACTAAATTTTTTTCCCCTGTATTGCAACACAAATTAGATAAAAAATAATGAGAAAAAAAATTCCTCTGCTGTATCATATACACATATCAGGACTGAGAGAAACAAAGGCTCTGTATAGGTAGAGTAGAAACTATTGACCATTTCCAATACATATATGAACAGTTTGAAAATTACACTTAGCTTTACCGGGAGGTTTTTTTGACTTGCAAGATGTTCTGTGTGATTTTTTTAAGCGGTTCTTGCCTTTCATCCTTCTACTCTCAGAAAGTTTAATCATTTATGTATTTTCTGTTCTTGTGCTCCAACACGGAATCTTTTGACTCAAATTCAGTATTCTGTAGGTCTTTGTGCTAGTTTAAACGTAAACCGGCAGGAGAAATGAACCCAACTCACAAAAAGACTGGAAATCAGAACTACAATTTAATAAAGAGATCACAATAAGTACAAGGGTACAGAGGGAAAAACCTGTTTGACCCACAGAAACAGGTGTGTAACCCAGCACCCCGGGGCACAAACAGAATGGAGCTCGCCAGCCCCTGTGCTGAGCACCACCTGGCCCCCCCGAGTACACAGTAAAAGGAAAAAGGAAACCTGTTTGTGAGATGATGGTCCCGGTCTGGTCAAGAGTGGCAGTCGCAGTCCTGCTGAGGCTCTGGTCCTCCTCTGGATCCGGAAAGTGAGTGAATCCACTCCCAAAACCCCCACTATATATATGCTTAGGCTCAGGTGGGAGTCCCCAGTACCTCCCTCAGGGTGGGGAGTTTCACAATGGGTGAGTTACTGTATAAGGCGAATCATGGCATAGTTTTGGAAACCCTGATGGCCCATTAGCAGACATGACACCTCAGGCTGGGTGTGGAGGTGCTAACGGCTCTCCAGAGGGGCATTACCACGCCCAAGTCATTGGTGTGAAGACAGGAAACCTTTCTTATCTCACAGAAATTCCCGAGCACCCACCCTGTAGCCTGAGGGGTCAGGTGTGCCCCAGGAAGCTGCTGCAAATGATCCATTGTTAGCAGTTTATGAGAAATTACATAGAGGGTGTAGAATACACAGTCTTAGCCACACCTACGCAGTGACAAACTGGTCCTGGTCACTATAACCAGGACAGTCTTGAAAATACCTCTGACATAGAATCTTAGTACTCAAAACACTTTTCATTTAAAGAAGGAAAAAACCTGAATTGCACATTCAGTCTTTTTGCATGTTGATGTCTTTGTTGTTTTGTTTATTTTGTTTTTGTTGTAAAATATCTTTTCCCGGAGTCCGATTATTCAGTACTTATCCTCCCTAAACTTTTTCTCATAGTCTATACCATCAGTTAGAAATTATAATTACTAAATTTTAAAGTATTTGAGAATATTGTGTGTTACTTATTCATAGCACAAGAAGTATATGTAAAAAATAATTTTTTGTTTCTCTCCAACAGGTTTATGATGTTGTAATAAATATACGCACTCACAAATATCAAAAGGGATGCTTGAGGGAGATTAGTATGAAATTGCAAGCTTGCCATTCCTAAGAAAAAATACAAATGTTTATGGTTTTTTTAGTTAAATCTAGTTTTGATTATTCATGTTAATGTGGAGGTTCTGAAGTAGTTTGAATTTGTTAAATAAGGTCTACTGATGAAAAAGCCTGTAAAAAAATGTGAATTGTCTAAATAGATAAATAGTTTATGTCACTGTAATTTTTTTGTACTGACCATTTAAATCCAGAGGAAAATAGAAAGAGCAAATAACTTTTGACTGTCTGATTGTTTTGTTACAAAACTCTCTGCCCATTTATTCATAGAGCTGAATGTAAAACTACATTTAAGAACTGTTTATTTAGGCTAATATTTCTAACTGACCTCTTTCTCAGAGAGATTTTTAATTTAAAAAGTCTCCTGATAAATAAAATTGTACGTGGTTAGATAATCTGCATATTTTACTTTAATTGATCTTCTAAAAATAGTCATTTGAAGCTCAGAGCAGGGATTTGCTATTAATCTAATCAGTCAGTGAGTAAAGGCACTAAGTTCATAAATTTATTGGAAAGGTGTTTATTATTGCAGTAGACTTAATTATTTATGGGAAACTGAACATCTGAAGAAAACACCTGTTTTTAGGTCTGGGTTTGGTGTGTTTTTTTCATTTGCAAGCAGATACTGACTGTTACAAGCTTGTTTCTTATTTCCATGTATTTATTAAACACATGAAGGCACCAATGAAGCACGTTCTTATGTACTGTGCTTTATGGGAGGCAGCACCAGACCATGAACACCCAAGCAGCAGCCCCACAAGGACCCAGAGGCCCTTGGCAGCCAACCAGGCAAGAAGAGAGCAACCGTGGGACTCTTAAATGGTTCCAGAGTCAAGAGAACAGGATTGGGCAAACAGGGACATGGAACATCAGTGAGGGCATGGCATGGCAGTTCACATGGCAGTTTGTGCAGGCTGGGCGAGCAGGAAGGGCTACTCTCTGACCATCCAAGAGCAGCCAACAGAGGCAGCAAACAGAGGTCAGTGTCTGGTAAAGAAGAGCAAAGAGGTCCCTTCAGCCCAAGTCATATTAGTGTACTAGTTTAAGCTTCCCCAGTTATGGTGTTGACTCTCCATAAAGTTTGGTTCCCTGTAGATGCAGAAGTCACAGTACCAGCCATTTCAGAGGCCTCCAGCCAGACATACCTGCTGATGGCAGACACAGCTCTCCAGATCACAGGTTGCCAGGAGTGCCTGATGCTTCTTGATGAGGCTGGGGCTGGCAAACAGTTATTTTGGTGCTGTAGTTGAAGAGTTGCGTATTCAGGTGATGGAACCATGGGAAGAAGTGGTTAGGCTGCATAGTATTCAAGCAAGCAAGCAGGACACTGACCAGTTATTTTCAGAGATGTTAAAGGCTCTTGAGAGTCTCAAACCTCCACTGTAGTGGAGAAGGAGATCAACTCAGAACCCTACAGTCAAAGGAATGTTAAGTCAAGGGTCTGTTAAAGATGAAGGCTGGAAGCTGGTCACTGCATGTACCAGGAGAAAGGTACTTGAGCAGAAGGACATGGTTGAGTGACTAACGTGTTGTACTGAAAAAGGCATCCTGGGGCAGATTCAGCTCTCGCTTACTTTTGACTAAAAAGCTTTCATGTGAATCATCTCATCTCGTTCTTATGGTCTCAGGCCTTTCTTCTCAGATTTTTTTTTCTTACCTCAGAAAGCATGCATGCCTTTTTTGCCTCAACAACTATTTTATCCTCTACTTGGTGTAGTAGTAGAAATTGATTTATCTAACTAGATCTTAATACTTCAATTTCATATACTTAATTCACATGAACTCTCATGCTTTCATCTGTACCATGTACTTACCTGAATATTTAGCTGTTCCTCTAGAACACATGACTATGTTAACTCTGACAACCTTGGAGGCACAAAGAACACACAATTATTAGCAGTACCAAGATATGAAGAAGCGAAGTTTGAGGTGTGCAACTGTATTGTTTTGTGGGACAAAATAGGAATAGGATTAAACAATACAAGTTTATGCAGATAACTGTAGAAATTTTGACAAGGAAAAGCTGTGCTGGACTTTATACTACCATGTTTCTCAAAAATCCTAGAGTATATTAGTAAAAAGAGGATAATTTTTTGTGAAACTGGTCTCACTAAGATGGCTCACAATTGAGACCTTAAAAACGGGTTGTCCACTGTCCCTCCAAGGAAGATACAGAGAAGTTTCCACACCACTATTTCTTATCTGACTGAGCATATATACACCTTCAGCAGAACTAAACTCCCAGTACAGTTAGTGAGGTAACACACTCAGCACTACTTCAGATGGTGGGGACTTCAATAAATTCAATAACCTCCTAATGAAGAATTTATTAGGCAAAAATGAAATTGATAATCTCTGAGTTTACTGTCTTATATGTTGTTTTGGCACTGCCAATAAATAACTTTTTATTGTAAGTAATTTTGCTGCCAGAAAGAGAAACATTTTGTTTAAAAATGGCTCACACAACACAGAGGAATAAGAGGTTTTTAGATATAACATTTAACTGATGTCAAACGATTAATGCTTTAAGAGAATTTTTTAAAAAATCTGGATGTTGAATGCAGGTGGTGTTAGAAAAATGAAACTTTTAAATGTAAGCAAATGTTTTGCCTTCAAGGAAACCAAAAAACATAGTGAGTCAGTCTTACAGTAAAGAAAAAGTGCTGATAGCTGAACAGACAAACCATCTTTGTAAAGAATTCTTGCCTTTAGACTTGAACTTTCATTACTGAATTTCTCTTTCTGAATTTTTGAAAATGATTTACTGAATTTCATTTGAACCTAGACTCTGACTAAAATTATTTAATGTACTATTTTTATGATACTATAGCAGATACTCGTGATTCTATAGTACTAAAATAGTACTAAAAGTACTATTTTGATGATACTACTGATGTAACTTTTCATATTCCATATGACACTTATTTTAATACTGGAATGGAATATTTAGACAGGAAAATGCTAGATACATCTATGAGCTGGCATTTATTTAAATACTGTGTACTTTGCATTATGGTCATTAACTGCAGATAAAAAGACCGTAACATTTTTGTACAACTATTTTTAGCTGTTTCAGTGCTACATGCTAGGATGAGGAAATTTAACTTCACTAAATGTAGGAAACTATGTTTGAATACATTATCCTTTTCAAGGACTGTAAATTTAACTCTTTCAGGACCCTGGTACTTATTATGATGTTATTTCTCAACTAGTACCATGGTGTCAAAAGGATGACTTGTATACAGAAAACGACCTGTCCTCAGAGATTCTAGAGTTGAAATCTGGAATTTAGGATGAGAGAAAAACATTTTTTGCATCTTACTCTGTCATGGAAATTCCTTCATAAGCCTTAATGTTTAAGCCACATTTTTCTAAATTTATGTTTTCAGTATTTAATATAATTTTGCGGACTTCTTTTTCTCACTTCAAAACATTACTTTCTTTTTGTACTGGGTAGCCAAATATACGTAGCTCCTATATAACCTAATAGAAAGTGTGCCATAGCAGCATTATGTTTCCTTTTATTGTAGTCTATCCATCTACACATTCACAGTAATGTTTTGTTTGCCTTTTTTACTGCAACTGTGCTTTGTGTTTCTTGTTAAAATGATTTTCTGTAATAACCTTCAAATTGTTTTCTTGATCAGTGTACTAAATTATTGGGCCATTTGCCACATATTGTATAGCTTGTTTTCTTGCTCCAAGCCTAATTACTTTGCATCTTATTGTACAACAAAATGCCTTTACCATCTGCTATGTTGTTCATATAAACAACCAAAATCTGACTTAGTTTGCACCATTCAGCCTTATTGTTCCATCTTCTAATCCTTGTATCACCTGTAATCTTGAACATAAATGACCTTATTTCCGCGTATCTCTGGAACAGATTCAGGTATCAGAGAGCAACAGAGTCCTACAACCAGACTGCCACTATGCTTAATTTTTACAAGTAGGAAGGAGATGTACAAGTAGATTACTTTTATTGTTTTGTGTGTTTTGGTGTTTTTTTTTTGTTTTGTTTTGTTGTTTTTGTTTGTTTGTTTGTTTGTTTTGTGGGTTTGGTTTTTTTTTTTCTTTTTTTTTTACTTCTTATCCTTTCAGAACTATGTTTTCAATCATTACCAAAATGTATTTATACCATAAACCTTAAGGTGAACTATTTCTCCTAATACTCTCTGGATTCAAATCCTAGGATATATGCCTTGTGTATATGAATGTATGTTTTACTTTATTCATCATGTTAATAAGGTCATAATGGCTGGACTTCTTAGCAGACCTTTAAACTGGGTTTGGTGGAGGGAAAGAGATATTCTTCTAAACATCAGAGATGAATAAGAAAACAACAACATTTGAGGAAACAGCGGGGAAATACCTCTAAATCATCCCAAAGGAATTAGATAGGTGTCTGCTCAAAAGGCGAAGAGGTTGGTAGGCCAGCTGAACTGCCTCTACATAACAATGCATACAAGTGTGGGTAACGAGCAAGTGGAGTTGGAAACCATGGTGCAATTAGAAATCTATGACTTAAATGCTATGACAGAAACATGATGGGGTGAGTTACTCATCTAAAACACTGCAACTGAGGCATACAAGCTTTTTAGAAGAGATAGGCTGGGAATCAGGGGCAGGGGTGTTGTGCTCCATGTTAATGAATGGATAGTTTTTGAAGAGCTGCCTTTGAGTAACAGCTCTGAACAGGCTGAGAGCTTGTGGGTAAAAATCAAGGTCAGGACCAACAGAAGACACGTGATAATGGGGATCTACTATAGGTGCCTGACCAGGGGGAGCCTGTCAATGAGGCCTTCTTGCTTCAGACACAGGAAGCATTGCACTTGCAAACTCTCATCCTGATGGTGTGTTTCAACCACCTGGGTGTCTGTTGAGAAAGTAATACTGCTGGCTGCAAGCAATCCAGAAGACTCCCAGAGAAGTCTTGGTTGCCCTGTCTCTGAGAGTGTTCACGGCCACGTTGGATGGGGCTCTGAGTAACTTGGTCTAGTGGGTGGTGTCCATGCTCATGGCAGAGGAAGTTGGGAACTAAGTGATCTTTAAGGTCCCTTCTAACCCAAACCATGGATTTATAATCATCAAAAGTCACCATAAGGCAGTTATGAATGGGTCCTTCTGACATCCTTTTTCCCCTCCAATATTTTGCATCAAGAAAGTAAAGATTGAAATTATTTACCTCTTTTACCTGCTTATTTGCCCTTGTATCTTACACGATTGTAATGGTGTACTAATGGTGTTAAGATAGCTTGACTTCATGAGTCCATGCCCAACTGCACTTGTTCACTGGTGTGTATTTTAAATACTTTATTAAATTAATTTATGTTAATGATACTATCTATTCAATGTCATGCAGACATTGCAGACATAAGGAATACTTCAAATGTTTATTCAAAAGTTTATTTAAATTTAAATACGAACTTGTATTTTGTACTACCCTGAACTTTCCAAGTGCCATTTCAGATATTGGAGTAAGCATATTTAGTATAGTTCTTAGTAGACTGTAACACATTTACATTAGAGAGAACAAAATTTTACATTCCCATGCAAATACGCTGAAGAAGAGCAATGTTATAATATCATCTTGTGACACTTAGAGACAAAGAGGAAATCATGTCAGCATAGCATTTAATCTGTCACCATGTTATGTTTCTTTATACCTGCTCTACTGTTCCAGTAAGGAAAAAAAGCCTATGCTTTTACTTTGTGATAGCTGTAGGCTTGTAGCTCACCTTGCCTGAGAAATGAAAGCCCTGGTTTATGTGGCTTTGGTAACAGAAATTTCATTTTAGGCACTCAGATTCCATTCTGTGCACTAGATCTACCTGTCCTATAAACTGTAAGAGTAGCTTCCTGTTCCATATTTAAAATTACTTAAGAATAGAGGGTTTGTTACCTGGTGATGAGGTTGTAATTGAAGTTGCTATATAAGGATTTAGAAATGTTTACAATTTATCACAAGATTATTTTATCCATTGCTTAGTTTTGTTTTTGAAAACAGGTAATTGTATACTGTTCATCAATGTATCTAATGAATTGTGACTGACATAATTAGTTCCCCTTCTGGTTAATCTTTCCTTCCTCTGCATTATGTATTCTCTTTATATGATGACAAATGTAGTTGTTTAGGTTTGTTGCATTTAAAGTTTAAAAAAAAGGCAGTAATACTTATAAGTGCCATTGACAGATACAAAATAGTACACTGTGAAGGATGTCAAGTTGAAGACAGAAGACAAGTAGTTATGATGTCAAATTCAATTAATCTAGTACAAAAAGAAGTTGCTGTCTACTTGTGCAGTAAAAATGGAAATTGCACTTAACTAATATGAAGAAGTCAGTGTGCTCAGACAGAGATAAGACAACAGAGATGAAAATTCATGGATAAGAGGGATGATGTTTTATAGGATGACAAACTATCTACTTAAAATTATAGATGTGTGGCAAAAAAGAGAAGGAGGTGTGCACAAAATACAAGAGAATTACCATTTACAGACAAAAGGTCCTATCTAGATGTCAATCCTGCAGTATTCTGCCGCCAATAGATGACAAAGAAATGTTTCATTTCCACTTCATTCAAGGCATAGGGAGAATAAATCACCTAAGGCTTTAACCATGGGTCCTAAAAAGAGAGCTGCAGAATTCTCTAGCAAGTTATCTGAGCACATCCTTATCTGAAGCATGGAGAAGTCTAATAAAGGTAGAATATTATTGTACCTAACAGTAAGAATGTGCCTGAGAGCTTTACAGCTTTGTGGAGTAAGCCAACATTTTACTAGGAAAAAGCCTAAGTATTTAAAAGAAGACTCTCCCCTTTTTATTTTTTTATTAATTTTTTTTTTAATCCATATATTGCAGTGCTCCACAGAATGAAACAGCATAGCAAGAAACAAGAACCTAAAGGTTGCACTATTTTTAAGAATAAAGACTAATTTTCCCGGGGCAGGAGAGGACAATTCTTTTACACATGACCATTGGTTCTGTAGATTACAGTGTTTCTGGATCCTTTAAGTACATTAATCCCTAATGCTAAATCCTGTTCATGGTTGTGGTCTATGCATCCTAAATATTGACTCATGATGGTAATGACATGAAATAGAAAATGATTTGTTTCAGTTTTAACAAACTGTTATTCAAGCTCCATGGTAATAGTCAAATTGTTATTTGTAGTATTAGTCCACTCTCACACTAATAATATTAACTGCAAGTGTAATTTTCTGTTAGACATAATTAACTGACATTTAATATTGATTCCTTGG
The DNA here is from genome assembly GCA_013400415.1 of Scytalopus superciliaris. Classification (NCBI taxonomy): domain Eukaryota; kingdom Metazoa; phylum Chordata; class Aves; order Passeriformes; family Rhinocryptidae; genus Scytalopus; species Scytalopus superciliaris. The sequence continues at coordinate 694,790 of VXBX01004178.1, read as the reverse complement.
CAAAGTTTTTGACTTATGTGAAGCCATGGTTTTGCTCACATTTGCCTATGGGTTCAAAATATCATTGAAGGATCTATTTGTGAACATTGAGAGCTTTGTATGAGCTACCAGATACTTCTGCACATCCTCAACAGGCCAACATAAAGCCGTTTACAAAGTGGCATAACTCTTGCAGAGGGAATTCCTGGGGGTTTCTTTCTGTGGCATGGTATTTTGAAAAAAGTCCTGCTTTTTAATAAATACCTGAGGCAGAAACATATTCTTCAGAAAATCAGAAAGAGTTATTATTCTACTTCTTCTTACATCCTGTGCTTTTCCCTTGATATTTGCATTGATTAACCCTTCTGCAAGGCAGGAAATCTTACCTAAATCTTTCTTTTCTTTTCTTTCCTTTTCTTTTTTTTTTTTTTTTTTTCCCCACCTTAGGGATGCAACTTAGTACAAGGCTAAGTTATGTGTGATAAGAAATGTTCCCTTCTTTATCTTTTGATACCTAGCCAAAATAATAAAATGGGGTTTCTGGAAAAAAAAAAAAATGAAGTGGTTAGGATTTTATCATCTTGCTTCTCAGCTACCTCAGAGGACAAACTGCCTCAGACTACAGAAACAGTGAAAAGATCCCTTAACAATTCTCTAAAACCTTCAGCATTTCTCAAAACCCCCCTCCAAACACTCTCAGTGTCCCTCAGCCTTCAAGAACTATGCAGAGAAAATGTTCAAGGCACTAATAGTAATTAAATATTTAATGCTAAGCTGATGGGAATTAGTTGTCTGTCTGCATTCTGCACTTAAACATTTAACTCTCATATAGGAGTTTCCTGGATGTGGTTTCTACCTCTTTGCATTTTGGTCCCTTCACTTTTGCCCTTTTTTGGGGACTCTCAGTGGGAACTACTCAAAATGCGTTTCAAATGTTCTCCTGGACTATCTTTGCTGGAACTCAATGTTGTTTGAAAACTGATGGAGAAAGGCTGAGATCCATTTCAGATCGCACCCAGATTTTTAAGGTACCTTGGGACGGGAGGTGCTATTGATTCAGAGAAGTGAAGTACACATGGTAGCAAATACCTGCAATGAATGGGCTCATCTCTTAGCTGAAAAGGGCTAAATTTATGCTTTTAAATTTGGGCTGTTGGTCACATTTTGGAGCTTAAATGCATTGGTGTGACTCACCAAAGACTGTGTTACTGGTGTTATGTTGAAGTCTTCATGTCAACCTTACAAGTAAAAATGAAAATAATGGTTCTTCTAAAATTAGAATTCTCTATAGTTTAAAGAAATTTAGCCAGTGTTTTAAGGTTTTATGTTTTTTGCAGTGAAAATACCAAAAGCTGTTTAAATCTTGTATGATAATTAAAAGATAGGGGCATTGCTACATACAAAAACCAAAATGCTAAATAATCATCATCAACAATGAACAATGTTCACAGCGTTGTGAGAGAACAGAAAACCAAATTCATGCACAGAGGTATTTCACAAAAAGATAGTGAAACATTTGTCTTTTGAAACCAGTCAAGGACAGTAAGAGAGATTGGTTCATAGTAGTTCAAAGCATATCCCATAACTTTGAAGCAGGAAAAGCAAAAGCCGTTTTACGAAAATTGGTAGGTAGTCTCTGTAATCTGTTTAGGTCAGGGCCACTTCTGATTTCCTGGAAGTGAACGCTTTTGTGAATAGTGAGACTTCTACAGAAATTTTGAGAAAATTTATAAAGTATTAAGAGAACGAAATAGCAACCTTCGGTGTCTGCTGATCCAGAAGAGTCACTTTAACAAATCACAGTGTGCAAGTGACATGTGCTGGAATTGTATTTTGATTCTACTGTAGTATCAAGATAAAATACAACACCAGAGATGAGGTAAAATGTAAGTGCCACATACATAAAGCAGAAAAAACCTGGAGTTCCTAGAAAATATATGACCTGTCATTTTCTACACAACTTTAGTCTGAAGGTTCAGCTTCAAAAGTGACTTGAGAAACTGCAAAATACTTTGTCCTTTCTTTTTCTTTACAGAGTTTGAGTGGGTAAATCCCTGTCATCTTGAATATTCTTTGCCTGTTTTGTTCCTTCACTTGAAGTTGCTCCTAAAGGAAAATCATTAGTTAACAAATATGCCCAGGACTCCTCAATTTTCAGGTCACTTTGTTTACTTCACAGTGCTTATTTGTTGTGAATATTTTCACTAAGTCCCTTGATAGATGTAGACCTTGGAACCTGACCAAAAAATCAATTTTCTTCTGTCTCTGAAGCACAGATTTCTCAAAACCACTTCATCTTTCTTACTACTTTGGGAACTGTTTATGGCAGATCATTGGTTTCAGTTTCTGGGCCCCTTTTTTTGGAGCCCTTTTAGTCCTAAACATGCACTCAGGGCACTGTCCACATTTTGTCATCTTGTCTTTCAGTTTTGTGGCAGGAGTCACCAGTTCCTTCCAGGGCCCTATGCTTGCTGTAAGACCAATTGAGATAGTGCAGTGTGAGAAAAAGAGAAAGTCTTGAGCAAAGTGGCTAAACTATCCAAGAATAGAGAAATAGCTTAGTCAGGCATTGCTAGAGATTTTCAAATGTCAGAAGCAGAACCATTATGGTATCCTGAGAACACCCCCAGGGGGATGTCTCTTTTTTCACTTTTAGTTTGATTAAATATTAACAGAAAAAAAAAAACCTATTATAATATTAGAACTATTAATAGTTTCCTCTATATTGAGGAAGCTTACTTAGTAGAATAAAAATATTGCTGCTATTCAGTCTCTGAAATATAGAAGCCATATTTTTAATTATATTTATGGTGGTAGCCTCAATTTTTTTTTTTTATTTTATTTNTTGTTTTTTGTTTTTTGTTTTTTTTTTTTTTTTTTTTTTTTTTTTTTTTTTTTTGTAATTTCAATTTATCTCATCCAGTTCTGATTTTTTCCCCTTCTGAATCATTCAATCTATATATTTCCAGGATTTGACATGAATTTCTCAATATATATTAACACTGGTAACACAGCACTCACAAGTTTCTCTTTTCATAACATTAACTCATGCTTCAAGAACTATACAGTGCTACAGTGCTGGGCCACATTAATACATTAGACTTTTAAGTAAATTTGTTTCATTTACATGCAGACTACCACTGGTGACACTGTTATGTGTGTTTGCTACAACCACTTGATCAGGTGGAGGACTTCTAAAGGCAGCTGGAAGTACCCTCACAGTCTTAGACTTCAACCACCCTTACAACCACTGGAGGAACAACACGAGGTACAAGCAGTCCAGAAGGTTCCCGGAAAGCAGTCATAACTTTCTGATACAGGTGATGGTGGAGCCAAGTAGGAAAGGTGTGGTGTTGGACCTTATAATCAGAAACAAGCAAGGTCTGGCCAAAGATATGAAGGTTGGGGGTAGCGTTGGCTACTGTGACCATGATTTCAGTATTCTGCAAGGGGGAACCAAGGCAATGAGTAAGATTGCAACTCTGGACTTCAGAAGAGCTTTGTTCTCTTCAGGGAACTTCTTGGAAGATTCTTACAGGAATGTGCCCTAAGTGGAAGAGGGGTCCAAGAGAGCTGCAGGGTCACTTCCTCCAGGCTTAAGAATGCATCCTTCTGGGAAAGAAACTGAAAAAAGGGGCAGGACACCTACATGGCTCACCAAGGAACTCATGTTGGCAGATACACATGAAGCAGGGACAGGGCTGAATAAAGTGATGCTGTCAGAGTATTCAGAAATGCAACAAGGAAGACCAAGATCCCACCTTCTGACTAAGGATATTGAGGATAACAAGAACAGCTTCTTCAAATACACTAATAACAAAAGCAATACTAGGGAAAATGTGGACCTCCTACTGAACAGAGGCTGCAGAGAAGGCTGAGATGCTGAATATCTTCTTTACTTCAGTCTTCACTTCCAAGGGCAGTTCTCAGGAATCATTGAGCCAAGAGTCTAGGGACAAAAAACAGGAGAAAATAAGACCCTCTCTTGAATGAGGAGGATTAGGCTAAGAGACAATTTCATCAAACTTGACATCTACAGATCCATGGGCTCTGGTAGGCTGATACCCCAGAGGGCTGTGCAGCCCTCCAGAAGGACCTCATCAGGCTGGAAGGATGGGTAGAGAGGAAGCTTCTGAAATTCAAAAAGGCAAGTGAAGGGTCATGCACCTGGGGAAGAATAACCTCAGGCAGCAGTACAGGCTGGGGGCTGACTTGCTGAAAAACAACTCTGCAGAGAAGGACCTGGCGGACAACAAACATTCTATGAGCCAGCTGCGTGCCTCTGTGGCCAAGAAGGCCAATGGTATCCTAGGGTGCATTAGCAAGAACACTGCCAGCAGGTTGAGGGAGGTGATCCTTCCCCTCTACTCTGCCCTAGTGAGGTGTATCTGGAGTGCTATGTCCTGTTCTGGGCTCCTCAGGACAAGAGAAACATGGAGCTCTTGTAGCAAATCCAAAGGAGGGCAACAAAGACGATTAGAGGACTGGAACAACTCACTTACGAGAACAGGCTGAGAGAGCAGGCCTGTTCAGCCTTGACAAGAGACAACTGAGGGAGGACCTCATCAATGTCTCTAAGTATCTGAAGGAAGGGAGTCAAGAAGATGGAACCAGGCTTTTCCAGGTGGTGCCAAGGAATAGGATAAGAGGCAACATGCAAAATTCTGAGCACAAGATTTTCCATTTGAATATGAGGCAGAACTTCTTTACCATGAGACTGACTGAGCTCTGGAACAGGTTTCCCAGAAAAGTTTGCGGAGTGTCCTTCTCCGGAGATACTCAAAAGCTGTCTGGACATAACTGAATAATGTAGTCTAGGTGACCCTGCTTGAGGAGTGAGGTTGGGCTAGATGACCTCCAGTAGTCCCTTCCAACTTTCCCCATTCTGTGATTCTGTGAGAAAAAGGTCCATTGAGTCAGATGCCAGAATGGCATTTCTCTTCTCAAAACCACATTTAGATTTTCAGAAGAAAGCTTTTCTCTTTTGGAAATTAATGACAGTAGCTGATTTGAGACTATGCTCCATAGAGATAAGTCTGAAAGTGCCTTAGATATCTCCATGGTCACTGTAAATTTATCACCCAGAGAACAAACTACTGAGTGCTTCCATTATTCATGGCTATCCTTGTTCTTTACACACCCAGAGGGAAAAGGGGATACCATGTTTTTCTAGTGGGCATGTTATGTTACTTTGATGAAAAATGATTTTGTAAAATTCTTTCTATTACTTTCACTATATTTGAAAGATTTATGTCAGCATTCTCCAGTGAAGGACAGAGAAGACATTCCGAGAGATATGTGTGTTCAGCATGCAAAATTACAATTTTTTAACTACTCTAGCTTCTGATTCAGTGAAATTAAATTCCCTCTTAGGCCATAAAACCAGTATTGCACTGTATTTTAGATAAGCACAATATACAGAAAAAAAATCAAAGAGGTAAATAATCTTTTCATGGATTCATAAATACAACAGAAGCAAGAGAACTGTTGTTTACTAAGGGGAAATTCTAAAATTCTAAAAGACTTACATACAAAGTGGAACTTAATCCCTTTTCATCCCCCCCACATTCTGTAGATAGATCTTTATATGTGTCTCAAAAAGTACCAAGTAATCTCTTTTTAATTCACAAATAACCCACTGCCTCCTACAAAAAAAATTTCTACAGCAGTTGTTTTAAAGCACTGTGCTTTACATATTATAGGTCATTGTGAGGAAGAAATACACATATGTTACTTTCAAATATGCATGCAGGAGAGTGAGAAATAAGAATGATCTCTTTATGTTTATTTTAAGAATTTTTACAGTTATACTGATATCTACAAAGAAATGTATTCATGGTGATTCTGCCTGGAATATTTTATTTATTTTTACTTTTCTATATATTCTAGTCATACTTTGTACTAATAAGCTGCCTTTTTTTTTTTTTTTTCAGTACTGGGAAAAAATAAGCTGCTTTGCAATTTGTGCAAAAGGCAAGTTTAGTACATGATGAAGTTGAATTTAAATTGCTATGTTCACTTCTGTGGTATCAAATGTTTATTGACAGTATTCTAAAACTTTCAGAACTTTTTTCTCTGAGCCAAGAAACAAAATGGCAAGTTTGCTTTTGAAGATAAAAATTGAATTATGCCTTATATACTCAATAATTAATATATTTGGTATACTAGCTGCTTAGAATAACTCAAATGCTCTATGAGAGCCAAATGTAATTTTTATTACAACTGAATGAGTCAGCAATATATACCCTGTCAGTAATATGTAGCACCTTCTGATATTTAGAATTGCTTTCTGCTTAGCTGTGTTTTAGGTTTACATAGCCCCAGTGGTAAAATAAACATGAAAAAACATCTGGTCAAATAAGTTCAGAATCACTAAATGACTTACTCTAAAATGACACCAGAAAGAAGGCTCATGGGAAAATGTTGACAGTAATGTTGCATCACAGCTTCTATAACTTTATCTCAGCAGGTATGCCACAGAGCAAGCTTTCTGCAAGCTTCACTAAATTATTTGGAAATAGCTTTGCTTTATGCACTAGGGGGCATTTTCAGAAAATATTATTTTGCTGTTAATGTTGAAAACTATTTTTATTGTCAGTTTACAGTGTATTACTTTTAGGGAATGGTGAGCTATGGGAAAATGGAATTCTTGCGTAGTGCTAACCTGACTCCATCAATGCTTCCACACAAATGATGAGCTTTAAAGGCTTCCTTTGCAATGAAAAAATAAATGCTGAGAGGAGTAATGGAAAGTTGTAAATTTCAGGAAAAAATGCAAGCTGTTAATTATATTGATGGAAACTCTAAAAGCAGGATTTTATTTAAGACTTTCTATACTACAGTATCTTTCATTTCTTATGCTCTGTGAAATATAAATAATTAATTCCTCTTTTTATCAGCTGTTATTCTTGATCTCAGATTTGCAATTGCAGATCTCTGATGTCTTCTAATGTCCATTGAATTTATGCACTAGTTCATAATTCATTTCAGTGGGCCTTTTTTCCTGTACCATTTTACTCAGATGGCTTAGTCTTTCTGAGTGTCTTTCAAACTCATTTCTCTTCTGAGCTATCCAGAAGCTCTGAAATCCCCTGATTATGAATGGTTTAGACTTGCCTAGTAACAAAAAAAAAAACCAAACAAAAAGAGAAATCACAACTAGAACCAGTTTTCTAGTTCTTATAGTTTCCTGCATAATCAGAGTTCCATAGAACTGAGTTTTAGTTAAACTGATTCTTGTGTTGTGGAAATTTCTGTTCCTGTACTGTGTCTTCTGATGGAAAGCATCTTGCCTTCAAGCTAAGACAGATAAAAGACTTTGCCAAATCTTCTCAATGAACATGTTGAAAGTCCCTTGAAGAACTATTAAATTGTGGTCATCTGTGTTAGACAAATCACATATGCAAGAAGCTTCTCAACCTCATTACTCCAAGTTGGTGTGTACTGTATAAGACATGCACTGCATCATCCTCAACAGGTAACTGGTAAAACAATTTGTTTGGGTATTTTAACATGGCTTCTACCATGCATTGTGAATTTCTATAACAGCATAAGACCAGAGTGTGCTTAAGTCAGCTGTTGTGTATTGCTGAACTCCATCTTATCTCAAGACTCTGCTCGGCTCTGTAGCTAGGGTAGTGCCTTGCTGAAGAGGTAGTATCTCATATGGACTGTAAATGGTCTTGAATTGAAAGGTACAGAAAAGATTAATTTTAATGTTTCATTAATTGTTGGCATCAGATTGACTTTCAGTATAGCTTGGAAAATGAAATTAAAAGAAATGTAAAGACTCAAAAATACTTCAAGATGTTGCTATCACAAAAGAGTAATTATGAAATAAATTAATCTGTGGTTGTCAGCTTTAGTAGCATGGGCATGCGTTTCATACAAACAGACTTACCTTTTCCTGCATGTATGAACAGCAAAAGTAACACATCCAGCCCTGGTCTTGAATAGATCCAAAACTCTCACTAAAATCATTGTATGAAATGGACTTCCTACCCTCAACCTCTATAGCTTCTGAAGCTTGGGAGAGGCTCTACAACACTTTAGGCTTTCTTTGTGTGTTGAAACTGCCCTGTCATATATTGAGGAGCTAGTTTATGTTAAAATTTATCAAATGTTTTTCAACCTCTGTTGTTTTGAATCTTTATTTTAGCTAACCTTTTACTGTTGTATTTTCTAACTTGGCTTATTTCAACTGCTTTGGTTATGATTATTGACGTACCCTTATGATAAAGCATAATCTGTTCAGCTATGGAAATATAAACAAAGTCTCATTTCCACTATTCATAAAAGGCAAAGATAGGTTTGTATTTTCATTACAGACATGAACCTATGTCTGAATGAATCTCATACTGAAACCATTTGTTTGAGCTGCATTAGTTTGGGCTGCTATACTTTTTCTGGACCACTTGTGATGACAATTTCTTGACAGTCACAAGGCACTTTCTAAAATCTAATAGATTGCTTTGTACATAGGCAAGGGTGTGTATTGACTTGTTTTCATTTGAAAACAAGCAAGAGAGGGTTGGAAAAGAATGTGAGAAAATATGCTTTGGAAGAGTTAAAGAAGTTATCATAAAGTCTTCATAAACCTTAGACTCTCCAAATTTGAATGTCATCACCTGTTCCAATAAAGAAAATATATTATTGGCATTTTATGTCTTATAAAATGACATGATTTGGGTTTTTATACATTCTCTGTATAAATAATAAAAAAAAAAGGTGTATAACAGTAGTCACAGTTAAGTTTACCATAAGTAGAGCAGCACTCCCTTATCACAAATAATTCATACTTTGAAGTAATTTTTTCCTCTAAGAAACATTTTTTTCCCTTTTTTTCTTTGAACAATAACATGCCTATTGCCTTACATCTTCTCTGTAATGTCTTCTTTGATTTGGTAAGAATTTATAATGTTTTTCTTCTTCATATGGCTAGTTAAGAAAGAATTTACAGCACTTTTCTTCCAGTAGTAATTAAGTACTCTAATTTCCTTTAGAAGAATGAATCTGTTTGGTGTTCTTTAGAAATATGAAAGTAAGTATGGTTATCTGCACACTCATAGATGTGTTGGTTGAGACACACACTCTGTCTTGTCCAAAAAGGTCTAGTGCATGCTCTTCAAGCTGTGATTAGGACTCAGGGGTTTGGACCCATCTAGCTTGCCTCTAAGGCCATTGCTAAGTTCTGTACTACTAGTGTGATGAGGTTGTTATCTGCTGCCTTGTTAATCAGAGGTGGTCAGTAATTTCAAGAGAAAAATGCTTTTTCTTTACCATTAATCAGTCACCCATATTTCTTTTCAGATCCTAAATGATCAAACATTTCACATGGGTTGTTGTTTGACAGCATTGCACAAGTAGTTGAGAAAAGCAACACCATTACATTAGAGGAAAGCAGACAAGATAATTTTTGTATATTCAAAAATTTAGGTTTTGCTGTCTTTAGGGTGAATCTGGAATTGTCTAGCATGAAAATTGTGGTTTAAGACAAAGATGCATCAAAAGTTCAGAAGGGTCCTTCTCAGAGATTGTCAGAGCTGTCTCCAGTGTTACTCTGTAGTGTTAGACTTGTCTTGCTACCATGAAGGTTATCACCAATTGTAGTTCATTATTGAGGTGCTTTAGAGCTGTGGCTTAACTAATTTGATGAGTAAAAATGGAAGAATTAGTGGAGTGAAATTCTGTAGGTGGAACTAGGAGTGGACATTAGTAGTGCTTACTACTTGAATTTCAGATTACATGACAAAGGATATGTTATGCTTTCAATTACTGTTTAATTAAGAAATTACAACCTTTTATTTAGCATGTGTGGTGACATAATAAAGTCAGGTGTTCATGGTAAAGAGTTCTGAAAGCAGTAATGGTTCAAAATAGAGAGTAGTTTGTAAATAAAAATGAAAGGAAGCTCTTTCTCATAGAGAATACTATTCAGCACTATTGGTATGATGTTCCTTAGGCAGAATAGCTATGTCTGTTCACAGGTGTGTGTGTGCAACACAGTTTTCCTGAGGCTGAAGGCAGGAAACATACATCTGGAACCACAGCTTGGGAATAACCACTGAGTTAGTCTTTCTTGAAACTAGAAACTGATTTTTGAACATTTCCTCACGTTAGACTGTTCCTGCTCCATGTGTGTATTACTGGATTGGAATATTGTTAACTTACAACAGGGAAGGTTGAATTTCTGACAATCTCTTTTCCTTCTAGAATGAATAGTTCCCAAAAGACAGTTAGATACTTTTGTTACAAAAGCCTTTTTGATGACCCATTGGAGACTAATGATGCTATATGCATACTGCTGTTACTTCTAACATTATAGCAGTGCAAGCAACTGCATCTTCCCCCTAGTGAAAACCGAGGTGTAAAACAGGAAGACCTAAACTCATTACATGCAACAAACTGAGAGAGTTAAAGGAACACAGGGATCCTGAAAAGAAATGCATCATGGGTAGTCAGTGCAGTTGGATGATCAATTTCTGACATTTTATATATTTGTGGCCCTCAACATGTGGTGAAATTAATGTCTGCATGCTCTTTCTGGTTCTGTTCTCTCTACTGCAAGGCCATTTAGTACTGTTACCTGTCTGATTTGCATGGATACCTACTCAGAGGTAAGGATCCACATGTTGCCATCCTTTCTTTTTTTTTGTGGGAGAGAGAACAAAACAGAGGGGAAGATGTGTAACTCAGGCAGCTTATGTGGGATGCTAAGAGCTGCCTTGATATATAGACTTTGCTTTGAAGCTAAAACTGTCTTGTCACCCAAAGTCACTTCTTGGTGGTGTACGAAGAGGGAGAAACCCTTGCCAAGATGGTACTGAAAGATCTTTGGGTTCCTTATTATCATAGTAAAGGACTTGCCAGCGGCTGTGGCCGAGTGGGTAAAGCCGCCGCCCCTGGATCCGTGCTCCTTCTCGGAAGGACGCCGGTTCGAGTCCTGCGGGTCTCGCTCTGCCAACTTCGTCCGGGCTTGCCCCGGCCAAGGCTAGAAGCGTCCCAGGGCTAAAGGGGGTGGGGCCAGTTCCGCGCCCACTGAGCTCCACGTAATAAATCCATTCGCGCAGGCATAAAAAAAAAAGCATCGTCGTTCGCGACGGCTAGCCACACACACACAAAGGACTTATTCCAGACACTACAAGGCCTATTTCCCCACTGCCAAAAGACCTGAAAACTCGAGTTCTTTACTTTCCATCACTGCTGTGGTCTCCCTTCTTTCGGATTGTACAAAGTGGACAACTGATTGTTTTAACATAAGTAGCCATGTCTTCTACAGTCAGTGCCTCTGGAATACCCTTGAGAATGCCAACTCTAGCCCAAGCTGCAGGAAAATTTTTACTCACAGATGATACATAATATATAAATGGCATGCCATTTATATATCAGGACTAATACTTCTCAGGACAGACTCAGTTGGATTTAAGGGAAAAAATGAATCTTTGGAGATATATATTTGAGTTCCAGTGATGTTTCACATGGGCAAAAATGGATAGGTGATATAAAGGCATTTTTCTTTGTGTAAATGCATGTCTTGTTGGTTATAGTTCAATTTGTCCCCTATTTAATTGTATTCAAGTCTGACTATTGGACTCTGCTGGTAGGCAAACTGTTCTTCTATTAGCTGGAAATAGAACTATTTGTTTTTGTCAATCAGAAGGGCTTGCTATTTTTGTCACACTGTAGTCATTGATTTTGTGGGAAAAAAAGTCCTAAAAGTCTTGTAGTTCTTGTTGGCAATGTGTGTTGTATGGGGAAAAAGGAAAAGGCTCTGTCTGAGGCAGGAGGAACGTGAATATGAGAGGGTGAAGTCCTACTCCAGGCTGGGGAAGTGGGGGGATGCAGAGGTGGGCTGGTGAATGGGGAGCCTGGGACCTCGTGAGAGAGAGGGCTCACTGGAAACGTTGGGAGGATGTTTCCCTGGTGTTAAACTGTTGTCAAAACTCCTGTGGCCTGTTTGTTGCATTAAGAGAATAGAAATTTAGCATAAATTGAGGCCCTTCTGTGCCTCGCAGAAGCAATATGGAGCCGTGAGGCCTCTGCTTCATTGTAGACGCCCTTCAGTTGTTAAGCCTTTCTTGAACCCAGTGCAAGATGAGGGAGGGGCTCAGCCGTGTTCTTCTCAACCGGCCTTATCAATTCTGCACCAAATGACAGAAACACTAAGTTTTGACCATGTCCCACACTGCTCCAGGCAGACACGGAATGACATGAAGCGGTGTGCCCATCTCTCCAGCCTGTTGAGACCCCTCAGAATGGCTGGATGGTGCTCGGGGGGGATCAGGTACTCCTCCCAGCTTTGTGTTCTCAGCAAACTTGCTGAGAAGGCACTCTATTCCTTCACCCAAGTTGATCATGACTGACTGATAAACTAAACAATACTGAACCCAGTACAGACCCTTGGGAGGCACCACTAGTGACAGGCCTTCAACTAGACTCTGTACTGCTGGTGACAACCCTCTGAGACCTGCCATTCAGCCATTTATTTGTTTATAAGCAATTTATAGAGCACGTCCACCAGGACTGTTTGCGTATGCAAAAGCACTGCATCAGAGGTCTACCTGAAATCTTACTGATTCTTCAAATACGTTTTCTTATTTTTCAAATACAGAATTACTGTAAGCCTTGAGTTGGTCATAACTTTAATTAGCACTGAAATAGAATCTTTGAACAAAAAGAGAGTACCAAAGAAGAAAGTGATTCGTGGTCATAGTATTCAGTTTCACTATCTAGTCTAACATACTCCAAATAGCATAATGACAAGTATTGAAAAGTATGTTTCTTTTTTCTACTTCAGTTGTTAGAAAAAGTTGCAGATATAAAGAAGTTAACCCTTTACACCTTTCAGACCTTTTTCTTACTCTATTATTTGAGACATATTATTATGTTGACAGCTGCTTACTTAGAATGCAATCTATTCAATCTTCTGAAAGAAGCAAGAGAAAGTGAAAAATGCCTACCGTGAAGGTTGTAGCTTAATGCTTATGCAGGAACAAACTTTCATTTTTGAAGTCTATGTATAATTTTTATTTATTAGTGTTTGATTATTATTATGTGGACACTGGAGTTGCAGAGATAATAATTGTTTGTGGCTTCTGACAGTTAAACAGCAAACAAGTTCTTTACCATTTGGATGTTACAGACCAGGCAAAAAAATATATCTCCTTTTGTATTTCACAATATAATTCCTTTTTTATTTTACCTTAACTCAGCAGGATGATCAAAATTGTTAAGGAGACACTGCTTCAAGTCCTTTTATAATTTCTAAATGACTCTAAATTCTTAAAATTACTCATTTTATACAATTTGCTTTTGTCTGGGGTGGTTCGTTTTAAGATAGACAAAAAGATTAGCAGAGTTTTGCATCAAACCTGAATGAAAAAAAAAGGATAAAAAAAATCTCAGAATAGTCCAAGCTCTGTAGAAAATTTTGCTTGACAAGCAAAGATGTGGGCTTTTGAGATATGACATAAGAAAGATAGTTAAAGAAACAGTAAATGTATCTACTTACATTCACTTAATTGTTTCCTTATTGCCAGTAGTAGGGTATTGGTTTCATTATGGAGTAGTGCCTCTTTTACCAATTGTTTTTTTGTAGAGCAAAGCCAATGACATATAAAAGACATTTTATGCAGCTCTGAAATATTATTGGAAATGCATTAAAATATCTGATGTTATTTTGAATTATAAGAGAAATTACATTTAAAATATTAGAATAGTACTTTTATTACAGAAACTTCTTCCTAAAGGGTCATGCAAGAATTCTTCTTAGTATCTGTAACACATGAATAATGCAGCAGTTTTAATTAGTTATTATCGAGAAGGTTAGGTCATACATTTTAATATTAAGTTGGAAGAAACCCATTTAAAGCTGAGGTGTATATATATTTCATATGTTAATAAAGTTATTTTTTAGGGTAGATGTCAAAATTTTAACAGAATATTTATTATTTTTTGGTCATTACTGGAGAGTTTCATGAATATTTATTTTCCACTGTTTACATTAATATTCTGAAAATTGATGTAGTCTCACATAATGGGGAAAGAGATAACTGCTGTGGATGCTAGGATATGAAGCCAGATTTAAGTTTTCAAATAGATGCCTAGGTGTGGAATAGCATATGTAGAAAAAATATTGTTGCATAAAACCTTTCATTTTACTGAGGCACTGCTTTGGTTACACTTTACAAATATGACTGACTGGAGGATACCTCATTTTTAAATAAAGTCGGACATGTAAGTGGCTAAGATTAATCCTTTTGTGAATTGAAAAACAACAGATTTTCAAATCTTATAAAGTATACTGGAAAAAAACCCAAAAAACAAAACCACAGTGGTCTGCAGGAGGAAATAACTCTCTTGAAATTTCATTTTGTAATGATGGAAATGTCTGAAGGATCATTGATTTGTTTTTCTTTCTGATATTCAGAAAAAAATAACATTGACAGTCCTCCAAGGGTAAGACAGCAATTTTATTTGCAGAAGGAAAGGATTACAGGACTCAGTAACTAGTCCTGCCTCCTTCCTAGCCATCTTCACAGATGAAGAAATAATGATAGCCAGGCAGATCTCAGCTCCATTTCTCAGGACTGATTTTCTGTGAAATGAGTATGATCATGAGAGATGAAGAATTTTTTTCCTTTTTTTTTTCCCCCTCTAAATATTAGGTATTGGTACATTAAATTCTTCAGTCTGAATTACTTTTCTCTTTTTGTCTTTATGAAAGAAGATACAGTCAAGAGATATCCATTCTCTAACTGGAAATATATGCAATTTTACCTTAAACCAGAAATACTAGGTTTTGTTTAGCATTGGTTTGGTTTGCTTTTTAATTTTGAAGGGGGTTTATTTGGTCATTGACATTATCTAATACTAAAAAAAAAAATAAATAAAAAAAAAATAAATCATTAAAGGAATCACCCTTGTTTGGAAAAGTATCCCTGGTCAGGTCTGAATGTAAGCATTTGCTTGACTTTATATTACTCGGAACAGGAAATGAATATTTCTGAACTGTGTCCTATAGTAAAATAGGAGTAGATGTCATTGGGACTGCTGATGTGAGAAATAAATCAGTACATTAGGATGGCTCTCTGATGCTTGTTATAAGTCTTAACCACTGCAAAATATTTTTGATTGACTAACTGAAGGAACTGTCAAGAACATGATTTTGACCATCTGATGTATTTTCTCTGCTAAGTTACAAATATCTAGATATTGGGTGCCTGAATCACTTACCAAACCTTTGAAAGGTATTAAGGTCAATGATGTAGTTGAATATCTTTCTGTTGTTTTTCGAAAAATGAAATACTTTCAACTGATATAAAATGGTTGCTCTGGAGTACAAAAGCTTTTGCGTACAGGGCAAGGGTAAATGAAATGAAAATGGAAATGTAAGCTTTGTTCAGCATGAGCCAAAGGATTTTAGAGGTGATATGAAGGATACATCAGCATCTCAGGGGATCAATGATTCAGTGTTGAGGACCATTCGATCTGTAGTCGTTTTATTGGGGTTATACTCTTGCAGTTCCAGTCAAATAGTACAAGATAATTCCTAGTAGAATTATGTTTTATGATTAGATTTACCAGCTTTTCAACGTTTATCTCTTCTGTCGAGTAAAAGTAATTTACCTTTGGTAGCAATATTTTTTGCCTCCTAATGGTTGATTTCAGCCTTTTTGCTTTCTTTTGTCAACTGCTAAAAACCTCATATCCCCCTATCTGTGCCATTTCGTATGTACTGCTCTTAAATCACGATTTTGCATGTTAGCTAAGGAGAATAAAGACATAGTTATTTAATGTTTTAATAATAATATTTTAAATTGATTTATATTATTGAATGTTACCTTCTTTTCCTCTTAAAATAATTATTTTAGGGAATATGTATTCAAGCTCCAAAGCAATAATACATCAGGGCCAAAAGGGAGTTCATTTACTTTGACATCTATACTTTTGAAGAGTATTTCATTCATTGTTCCTATAATTTATAATCTGAGCACTTAAATGTATGTAGTAAAAGTGCCACAATCCCCTTTTGCACTACATGATTATTCAAATGCTTACACTGATAATAACTTTTCCCTAATATCTTCTAAACTTTTCTTAGCCTTAAGGCTGTCATTTCTTGAGACTGTGACTGAGATTTTTGTCATGTAAATTGTCATTGTGAGGGCATCTGTATACTGCTGAAAACACATAATATCCCCCTAGTATTCACTGTTCTAAATTACATACATTGAACTCTCTCAGTTGCTATTACAGGATCTATCCTCCAGCCTGTGTCAGCCTCATTTCCTTTGTAATTTCTCCATGTTTTTTTCCTATTTTCCTTGTACTTTTTGGGGACAGCAATTTGTAGCCAAAGAGATGAGTGACCTGTAGCTTAGCCAGACATAAAAATGTTAGTACTACATTAGGGCAGTAAATAATATTCATATATTCATAAGGACATCTTCCTGTGTTGTCTTTCATCAGTCTAATAATGTCTATCTCATGGGACCTCACATATATTTCTTTCTTTTAATGTTCTGTCTTGAAATGTTGTATCAGTTTTATAAAAGCTACATAAAAATTTGAAAGTACACTTGATGATGCTAAAATAGCTCTTCATCAAATTAAATACTTCTTCAATCATAATAGTAATTGAAATCACTTTCCGATTATGCCACTGCTGTGGAGTTGAATCGATCTGATATATTTTATCTTTGATGTTTCATTAATGGTTTTCCAAATGCATCATAAGACTGTGTAGTTTTCTACATTTTATATAATAAAATACAAAACTAAAAAAAAGCCTGTCCTTCAGCTTTAAACAAAATGTAGAGGATATGTACTACTGAGATTTGACAAATGTTATGCTGCTCCTTCAAATAAGGTAGGAGCTGTTGGATTTTGACTTCCTTTATGAGTTTCTGATGTTAACTGTGTTTTGCCTCTACCTACTTTAGTCTCAGACATTTATTCAAAGCATCCAAAACGCAAAAATTAATGTTCTGACATGCATACAAAAAACACAGAAACAAACATACAACAGAGAATGAGAAAGAAGCTGAGTAATATTTATTGTGGAAGTGTAAACATAGAAACATATTTGCAGATTTATATTGATTCATAGAGTCAACAGTAACCGTCCCTGAGTACTCACCAAATATATTTATGAAGTGAAAACCACATGTGTACACTATTACTATTGCTGCTGCTGAATATAGTACTTTGAGTGTTGGCTTAAGTGCAAGTTTCTACAAACATCACTTTGTGAAAGAAATAAAAAATAAACTAGGCATCTTTGGGCATGCTTTCATCTGACAGTTTAGAAGCAGTTCAGAGCCAGTTCTGGGAGAGCTACCAAGGTAACTACAGTGTTAGATACTAAAGCACACCTTGGCTGTGCTCCACCACAGCAAGGTAGTTGGCATTCACGGCATAGGAGAAAGGATACAGGAGCTCATGGAATAGCCTCTGCCTGCTGACGTCAATAGATATTAAGAATGAAAGTGTTGCTAAATTAAACAATCAGACCTACACAATGCAGGCTCTTCTGCTTTTCTGAATTAAATTCTTGTTTTGAATCCAACATTGCTTTTGAAACAGAGGGATCCTGTTAACAAAGAATCCATTCTCTTCTCTGATAGGAAAAAAAATATTGCATAAACATTATTGTGATCATGATTTAAAAATTTTTATTTTAAATAGATTTATCTTTGATAAAGTGTTTTACTGGTAAATTATGCTCTGTGCTGGTTTTGGCTGGGGTAGAGTTAATTTTCTTCAAAGTGATTAGTATGGGACTATGTTTGGATTTATGCTGAATACAGTGACGGTGATGTAGAGCTGCTTTTATTATTACTGGGCAATGCTTACATAGAGCGAAGGTCTTTTTGCTTTTTTGCCACACTGGCAAGGAAGTTGGGGTTGCATGGGAAATGGGAGGAGACACAGCTTGGACAGGTGACTCAAACTGACCAAAGGGATATTTCATAGCATATGACATCATGCTTGGTATATAAAGTGAGAGAGAGAAGGAGGAGGACATTTTGAGTAATGGCATTTTTCTTCCCAAGTAACCATTATGTGTGATGAGGCTCTGCTCTTTGGAAATGGCTGAGCAGCTGTGAGACCATGGGAATGAGTGAATTAATTTCTTGTTTTGCTTTTCTTGCATGCATGGCTTTTGCTTTTCCTATTAAACTGTCTTTATCTCAAGACACAAATTTTCTAGCTTTTTCCTTCTGATTATCTCCTCTATCCTACTGGTAGGAGAGTGAGCAAATGGCTGTGTGGGGCTTGGTTGCTGGCTGGGGTTAAATCATGACACGCTCACACATTTCTTTTGTCTTATGGCTAATCTGAATGTTCTTAGTTTCTGCCTGCACATGCTGGATTTTATTGCAGCTTTCTTCCACCTTTCCCCACTATTAACATTATGTTAGTATCATTTTCTTTATCATCTCTGATCCTCTCTGAAAAAACTTATGTGCTACTTGAAGGCATTGTTTGTAGTATAGCTTAGTTCTTCTTTTAGAAGTGACAAATCCTGGAAACGTTGAGGGAAATACCACTAGCCTGACCCTGGAAAGTTAGATTGGATTTTTTTGTTTTTCTGATAGACAGTTAAAGGGCAGAAGTTTGAGCATCTTGCAATGTCACCATTACAGAAATTTCCTGCCTGACTTTTCTGAACATCCATTTTACTGACAAGCAAATAACTTGAGCATCACCGGGTTTTCAAGGGGCACCACAAGAGGTCCACACAGCCACACTAGTGACATTTAGAGTAGGCAGTCATATAGTGGGTAGATGGACCAGAAGTATTTCAGAATGTATGGTTATTTCAGAATAAATTCTTTTTCCTGACTCTTTAGGTCCTTAGAAACAGTTTAACTGTAGACACATTATTGTTTCGCATGTACTGTTCTATAGTAGAGAAAGTTAACTATCTGGATTATAATACTGTGTCATTATATTGGCATCTCAGTGCCTAAAATAGGTTAGACTGGCATTTGACAATTCCTCTGGGCCTTCAGGGAGACACCATGTTCTCTTCTGTCTTGACTGTAGAGAGCTCTGAATTAGTTTTCAGTCTGTGTTGTCAGGATAGCTGTCCTTTTTAAAGTTACCATATATTCTCACGGATCCTACTTTTTTTGTAACTACAGAGTAAAATTTATGCACAAAAGAAAAGCTAGCAAATACAACATTGTAAATGATAAACTATTTCAATTACATCCCATTAAAATTCAGGAGGCAATGTAATTAATTTTCTATGAGTAAGAACTTATACCTACTGAAAAATCCTAGATTTGGATTTGTATGCAGATGCTCCTACCATGTTAATGGCAATGATTTCTCAGTCTGCCAGGAGCTTTAATTTTGTACAGAAATTAGTTTGATGCTCATGACATTTCCTCCTATATTATTCCACTGTAGTTAAGAATACATAACTGCTTCTATCCTAAAATGGTTTTCAGCTACAGATAGAATCCTATTTAATGTACAATTAAAAGCACTTGAGATATCAAGAACATCAAAGACTAAAAGTTTTATTTTTCCATCTGAAATAAATTTTGAGATTGTTTATCATTAAGGCTCTAAAATAAATAAAAAAACTCCAACAAAACAAACCAAAGTTAAAACCTTGAGTACAGCCTTGCATAACTGAAAACCCATTAAATCAATTTTATGGGTTCTCACAATCAAAGTAGCCTAACATAGAGTTTAACACAGATTAATAATTCTACATAAATGTTATAGCAAGACGCAGAAATGGCAGGTGTTGTTGTTCACTAACTTCTTTCAGATTTCTTGTATTTTCATACGTGATTGTCACAGAAAGACATGGACACACATAAGGCTTTTATATAAGAATTAGTCCTCTTCCTTTGGGGAAGCATCTGTGCATTTAAGCTTAACAAAAGTAATAAATGTATTATTAAACCATTAGAATCCATATGGCAGAGATTTTATAAGTAGAGGCACTCAAGAGAAAAAAAAAAAAGCCAGAAGATTTTAATGGTGGGAATCTGGTGGAAATAAACTTTATGTCTGTGAATGTCAAAACTCTGTGAAAAGAAAACGTTTTGGTCAGGATGTGCTGAATCATGACTATTCCCATGGTGTATGGTAGGGACAAAGCAGAGAGGGAAGAAAACCATTGTATCTTCTCTGTTAATATTTTAGTTTGCATCCCCTAATTAAGGAAGCCAATGCATGTCAACCAGCTGGTAGCTCTGACTTGAGCTGGTTTTTAAGCACACCCCAAATACTACACACAGGTCATTAAAGAATCCTCTTTCATTAACAATTCCCATTTCTGTCATAATTTCTGTACTGTAAGTAAAGTTAACATAAATAGTTTGTAAATATTCCCTAAGATATATATAAATATATATATAAATACATGAGCAAATTATTAGATGGAGATGTTTAAACTGAAAAAGCTTATTTCCTCATCCCATCTATTATTATAGGTAAAACTGAAAATGTTTTACAAGTTTCCAGGAACTGCTAACTGTTTTCAACTGTTAGGCATCCAAAATCAGAGTCCAAACAAGTGATTTGAAATACACTTGGAAAAACTCAGAACCTGTTCCTTTTTAAATAACCATGTATTGTAACTTTTATTGCATAGTATGGGCAGAGGATCTTGAAAATTATGTCCTCTCTGAGTGGTACCCGAGCAACTCAGCAATTACAATAAGGTATTAAATAAATAAACAGTTCACCTTAGCTTTGTTATTTATTCATGTAGATGCCAATGTTCTGGCCTTTTTCAAGACAAAATTACTCTGGATGACTGACAGTACAGGAATAGGAGGTTCAGTGAAGATGTGTCTTTCTATACATCAATTTGCCTGTTACTAATTTAATATCTCAGCAGTACCAATGAATGGTTCCATTGGTATAGAAGTTGCTACTGGACTAATTGCTAGAAGCAATTAACATTAAAATGCATCATATCTTTACCAAGAATCTGTTCTAAATCTAATTTTCCTTTTGAACTAATTAGAGGTAGAAACTAAAAAATAATCTGAGATATTGTTTGAAATGGTTCATACTGTGTCACTGGAGTATCTGAATTGTTTCCTTGGTCATTAAAAAAATGAAACTGAACCAGCTGAAGGACAAAGAGAACTCTTCTTAACGCACCCACCTGCAAAAATGAGGGCAATAGTTTATGTGCAAAGACCCAGGACAAAGTTGTAGATATCTTACACTTAAAGGACTATTTGTAAACACATCTGTTCAGAGAAAAGCTTTATTTTCACTTCTACCTGCTGACCAAAGCACTGACCTCAAACACAGTTCTGGGGCATAGCTTTCATTTAACAATATCTGAATGACCCTTAGGCAGTCTGTGCAACACTCATGAATGTAATGGGTAAAGACCAACAACTGTCATTCATAGTATTTCTCTAACTTGCCTCCTGTTAGCACTTGAAGATATTCAGATATATTCAAATTAATTGAAGGATCAAAACATGACCTTCCAGGGTCTCTATCAGTCGTTTCACAGAATACAGGTTCAGATCACATAATGATATAGAGATTATATCTTCTACAACCTGAATGTTAGCCTGGAAAATAAATAAACTTTGCAGCTGAAGGTGATCTTTTCTGCTTCCTGGCTGTAATCCAGTGCGAGCATGCAAGGTTCCTAATATTTTGACTTCAGAGTATTTTAAGTATTTAACTAAAATTGTATATAAAATATAGGGTCCAAGTAGAAATAAGAAATTTCTTTACTCCCTAAGATAAAATGAGACACGCCAATAATGCTTCTCTGGTGAATAAGGATAATAGCATGCAATTTTTAATTCACACAATATTGATTTATCAGTCTCAGTATCTTTCAGCCTAATTGCTTTTGGATGATCAGCTTGTTTGCATTTACTGTATGCCGTCAGTGGACCTCATGATTTGCATTCAGCACAAAGTGAGTAGATGTGGAGTTGTCCTTCAGACCAAAGGAGAAGCATATTTTACTTGACACAAATGCACATAAAGCTCTTAAAAATGTCAGTTTATGGTCAAAAAACTTCAAATATTTCCTTCCATAATCTGTTACCTAAAACCCCTGGAACAAGTAGATTTGTGGTAAGATTTACTGATTAAAACTGAGAAAAGACCATGGAAAAAGATTTATGAACTTAGTGAGATTACATTTGAATTGCTAACTGGTTTCATTTTTATAAAAGTATGAACTTCCACACAGCCTGTGATATTGGTATTATACCAGTGTAAATGACATCTGTACCAAACTTGGTTTGTGCTGGTCACTATATCTTCCTTATGGGTCTCATGGGATGTTACATTTATTGGTTTCCTTAATCTGGATTACTTTGCAACACCAAATGGTTCTTCAAACCTTCTACAGTTCCTAAACTGCCCTGAGAAATATTTTCATTTTACAGTTTCACTTTGAGAACCAACTGCCACAGGATATAACATGTAGTATTGGGTTATTGCCATTTCAGTAATTTCTTACATAGCCTGTACAAAATATTCAAATTTCACCAAAATGAAGGAAGGCCTTTAACCTTCATGATTAAGAAACTTGATGTATAGCTTGGGATGCTGACCTGATTTTCTCTTATGTAAAATAATGCCTAGCTGCCTCTTTGAAAAGAAACAGGACATGAAGCAAAGATAATAATTTTGAAAGGTACATATCACAACTTTCATCAACAAGTGCACACCTCATACAATCAACTCACTTGTGGTTTAAAAGCACTGTTCTGTCTTAGTTATTTTTTTAATTGTTTAATGATATTAAACATAAAGCTGCGCCTGTATTATCATTTTGGTGGTGGAGTCTGTGCATAGACTCTATGATTATTGATATTACTCAGCAAACTTAGATGGTATTCTTTTGTCTTTCCTAAATTTTAACTCTTCTTCAGGGTAAAAGGCAGTCCAAACAAGGGGTTGGCTTAGTTTAGGCTCTATCTGGCTTTGAAAAGTTGTCATTGTGGAGATCTGTTGTGGAAACTGGTATATAGCTAAAAAATGTTGGCAGGAGGTAGTAGAGTTTCCTGTTGGTGTTGTAGGATGGAGGAATTTATGTAGTGCTTGAGAAAAATCAGAGGAAAAATGGGTCTCAAGAAGGAGTCGCAGGTGACAAAAGATGAGTTAGAGAGAAAAATAAAGGGATGTTTATAATAAATATTTTATTGGAAAATAAACCAGTAAGAACTAGTTAGAGAATATCAATTTTTCTTCAGTGAAACAGAAGACCTGTATTTTGACTGGAGCGTTACTGAAAATATACAATCATAGAATCATAAAATGGAAGGGACTTTAAAGATTATCTAGTTCCAACCTTTCTACCATGGGCAGTGATGTCACTCACTAGGTCAAGTTATTCAGGACTGCATCCAGCCTGGCATTGAACACTCCAAGGGACGGGGCATCCACAAGCTCTCTGGGCAACCTGTCTCAGTGCTGCACCACCCTTAGAGTAAAGGATTTTTTCCTAACATCTAATCTAAAATGTATCTATTTACTTGACCATTATCCGATCTTGCAAAAGAACATATTTATGTTCTTGACTGTAATATGACTTCACAGAGTTGCTGTAATATCTACAGAAATGTGATAACTGACTCTCAGTGGACATGATTGTGTTTTTATGCAGTTTTGGGTAAAGTTCTTGTCGTTGAGAAACTCATGATTTTCCTTAGTGGGCACCTGGATATGTAAATATAAGCCACAGAAGTGATTGAGTGGTGTAAAAAGAAATTTTTTTTTTTTTTTTTTAGTAGGATGTATAAAGAGCATTTAAAGGGACACTTTGTAAAAGAATTTCTCATTAAAGCTGATTCTTTGGATCATCTCTAATTGTCTACTTAGCTGAACTTAACTTTCCTTCCCATAAAACTACTTAATATGATTTTCTCTTCTATACAAAAGTTAAAATTACCTGAGTGATGGAATGGGATATTACAATGCATAGTAATTGAAGTAGACAGGGATTTTTTCTGGACCAAATTTTGCATTTTTGTTTCTTTTAAATAAAAAAATAATATTATCATACATATATCTATCTATATACATATATATCTCATACTAATTTCCACAAAGATTTTATTGAGTAAAAAAATATAATAATTACTAATCTAAAAATTAATTCTAACATGTCTAAGAACATCCCCAGAAGGATAAAGCAGACAAAAAAATATGAGATTGGAAAAGACTAAGTTCTACCCCCTCTGCTTCCTGCTATTCTCAAAGGTATGTGCACAAGATCCCTATCTCACAGCCTACTGCACCACCCCCCACGAGTGACCACGTAAGGGTTTCAATGTATTGCAAAGCATAGACTAGAGGTTTGGTTTACAGAATCACAGAATCACAGAACCTGCTGAGTTCGAAGGGACCCACAAGGATCATAGAGTCCAACTCTTAGCCCTGCACAGGACCATCCCCAAAAGTCACACCATGTGCCTGAAAGTATTAATCAGATGCTTCTTGAGCTCTGTCAGGCTTGGTGCTGTGACCACTTCCCTGGGGAGCCTGTTCCAGTGCCCAACCTCCCTCTGGGGGAAGTACCTTTTCCTAATATCCAACCTAAACCTCCCCTGACACAACTTCAGGCCATTCCCAATCCTGTTCTGTCTCTGGTCACCCCAGAGAAGAGATCAGTGTGCCTGCCCCTCCTCTCCCCCTCACAAGGAAGTTGTAACTGCAATGAGGTCTCCCCTCAGTCTCCTCTTCTCCAGGCTGAACACACCAAGTGCCGTCAGCTGCTCCTCATACGGTTTCCCCTCAAGGCCCTTCACCATGTTTGCTGCCCTTCTTTGGACACTCTTAACAGCTTAATAGCTTTCTATTGTGCAGTGCCCAAAACTGCACACAATATCCAAGGTGAGGCTGCCCCAGTGCAGAGCAGAGTAGGACAATCCTCTCCCTCGACCAGCTGGTGATTGTTTGCCTGATGGTTCCTGTTTTTTCACTAATACTGAAGGGGAAAAAAACTCTTCAAAGGCAATACATTTTTTCTTTGTGGAAACCATCCCCTGATCACTGAGAAAGCCTGAAATCATAGCATGTATTGTGTCACCTTTAATCATTCTCTATTGAGGACTGGAACATTAGAGACACTGCCCTGTTGATGGTGAGTGTTGCTTCAAGCCTTAATATAGTTGTAGATTTTAATGTAGTTTTATATAATTTTATAGTCTTTTGCATCTGAAAAACAGTTTGTAACCCCTGTACCAAATACTTAGTCTAGATTTTAACCTCTGTGTCACAGTTTTGAAGCCTGTTTTTGTGTTAATGGAGAACATGTTATAGTTAAAATACAATATTGCTTAGTCGTAGTATAAAGATGAGGTTAGAGGGTACTGAAGTGTCTCCAAATAGAAGATGTAATGTGATGAAGATGAGGGTGGGGGGAGGAAGGAGGGGTCTTGGGACCACTGACTCAATTCCAGGGGGGTGTGACAGAGGGGCGGTTTGAGATAGTTTGTAGGATGGGTCAATTAGACATTGGATATGTGTCTTAGATAGGATAATTGGGCAGGGTCATAAATTTGTAGATTCTGTATGCCAGGGCGCATGTCATGTACTTTAACTTTTAGTAAAGGATCTTTTTCTGCCTTAACATTGTCATGGAAGTTTTCTTCTTAGGAATTCCAGGCAACATGAGAATTGGTTGTCTCCTCAGAGGCAGCACTTTGCATTTACAATTCAATCAGGAGCAGCCACTGTGATGACATTGGAGCCAAAGCCAATTGCCTTATCATGAAAAGTAGGTGACAGAAGTGGTCAGGTGTGGAGAACCAGGCATAAGCATATTTTGTCTCAAACTGTTGTGACAGGAAAGTGGTGATTAGAAGAGGTGATCCCATGGAGGTGGGGCAGTGCTGTTCTGAGCTGTTCCTTTTATGCCTTGAGACTCATGATCAATGTGCCTGTGTCAACTTCCTCCCTTCCCACACTCTGAACTCACTTTCTGGAGAGCTCAAAGCAGCTGGCTGTGCATGTGTGAATGGAATTACATGAAAATATAGTTTATATAACAGATGTGCAACATGTTAAATATAGTAAGAAGTGGATTGGTCTCCCTTCCTCTTAACTTTTAGTTGCTCTCTTTGTCTCACTCTCTTTGTTGACCTGCGATCTGGACTCCATGTAACAGGACCAACACAGAATCTAAGGGCTGGTGATGTTCTTTCTTCCCTTTCCCTCTCTTCTGCCTTTATTTCTCCCCTCCCTTCATCTTGACAAAATGTTGTTGTCACAATCTACCCCTCACTCTGTACTGAGGTTTGTTGTAAGGACTGGGGGCTTGTTGAAATGTGTTATAAAATACAGGGCTTGTTAGCCAATATCTTTGAGAAGTCTGTTGTGAGGAGTGGGGATATGTTGAAGTGTGTTGCAAAAATTAAGAGCTTGTTAGCCAATACTTTTGAGACTACATGATGGGCTAGTTGATGGAGTTAAGCTGACTATACAATAAAGGCATACAAGTTCCCTGACACGTCGATGGGTGTCTTTGTTCAGCCTGATGAAAATTTATTATAAACATCATGCTCCTTTACACCCTCCTGCTGAGTAGGTTATGACAGAAAAAAAGTGTGCTAAGTAAGACGATGGGATCTAGTAGAAACCTAAATTGTCTGAGGCACTTGCTGGTATGCAAACAAGTCTTTTGAATGCCTATCAGACATTGATAGATGTTGTATGATACTTTCAGCATATTTAAAAGTTGTAGTTTTAACTATAGGTGGAAAGGAAGATGTTCACAGGATGACTGCTGCTCAGTTGTCAATAGTTTCTGCTCCAGTCAGCCTCCAGTGGTTTATATATCAGTACTATCAGAAGCACTGTTTGTATGAACTGAATAATTACTGACAAGTCAAAGCATTGGAAGCATAGTGAATAAAGCAATCTGGTAGATTTTCAGGACTTCTAAATAGTCCAGAAATTTGATAATGTTTTTTATATGTAATTTTATCTTTATGCATTTCGTACATACATGTGCCCAACTTTATAGAAACTGGTATAAATAATATTTTTCTGTAATGGCTTTTGTTTGTCTACATCTTATTATTTAAAAATAAATTTGTTTAGGTATCTTTAAAATACCCCCTGAGGGTAAGTAAACGCTTACTTTAATTCAATTTTTGGCATTTCTTACATTTTCCAGTGGAGCTGGGACAGTTTACGAGTATCTGAGCATCTTCAGTAATAGATTCTGACATTCCTGACTTCTGGCCAGCAAGGTTTAGAAAGAAGCCACTGCCATCTCTGTGACAGAGCAGATTGTACACTGCACAAAATGCATATACCAAGGCTTCCTTTCCAATGTGAAACTTAAAATGAGATATGTCTGGAGGGCAGGAACATATGGTTGCTCCATGAAGTCGTTTATAGGAGACACTTCCTTTCCTATCACATCTGTGGCACTATCAGATGGTCTTTTTTATGTATAATTTACTCAGCCAGAAGAATTTATTACCTATATAACATGATCCCAATCAAGTATTTCTAGTTTCCATGAGAGCCAGCTCTGACATTCTGGAGGACAAGCACAAAAAAGAGCAGACTTTTTTCCCCTTTTATAATTCTATGTGACTCCTAGCAGAATTGTCCATTAAGGATCGCAATTTTAATATAAAAAATTACAAACCAAAGAGAATCCTTTTCAAAACGAATTTTTGTTGGGAAGTGTGCCCCATTCTATACACCATTTTCTTTAAATCTCGACACTTTTAAAAGGAGGTAAAGCAATTGTAACTTAAAAAGGAAACTGAAAAATTAAAGTACAAAATATAACATTATAATTGCAATAGGTAAAGTAAGATATACGCAAGTATCCCCGAAAATGCCACAGCAGTGAAAATAATTCAAAAGGTTTATTTGAAGGCAAGAACACTAAAAAAACTGTCCATGCTTCCTGAGCATGGGGCCTGAGAAAAGGCAAAAAACTCTTTTAGTTCCTGGGCTTTATCATTGCCTCTGGCTTCCCTCCCCCAGACTCACTGCTGGCACGGCCTGTAACAGTGAGGGTTTATGTCTCCTCAGACTAGAAATATTTTTCTCTGGTATGCAAAGGAAAAGAGAAAAAAAAAAATCCAACTATTTGTGAGAAAAGTATTCTTAGGCAGGAAAGGCTTCCTAAGCAAAAATGAGTTCCAGCTTTCTGTTACAAATTGTTTCAAGAAGGTTCATACACAGATGCAAATATTCCCGCTCGTACCTCATCAGCAAAGATTTATCTGAGAGAGAGTCCCTTCTTTTTGTGGTAAGATACTGATCTTTTGCCTGTGAGTGTTAAAATAGTTAGCTGTGTTCTGTGCCAGGAAGAAGTTTATAACCTCATAGCTGTATTTCTGATCTGCCTTGTTCTGATTTTATCTACCTTTCATTTTCTTGATTTAAAAATCATTTTGCTATCTTCCTGTGTTTCTTCTAAGACTCTCTGATATGGGGCAGAATATGTGACTTCCTCAGTGTGTTGCCTATATAAGAAGGTTCTTTCCAATAAATAAACTCTGTTAGGTGTCCCTTTGCTGAGCAAGGAAATCTCCACTTAAAATTACAAGATTTCCTGTGAACAAGAAAAGGAGCTGTTGTAGTTTTCTTTTCCCCCAGATGGTTTCAGTAACACAAACCAAATGACCTGGAAGGACAGAACAATTGTCCTATATATCTAAGAAGTATGTTTGTAAACAGACTCTGGTGGTCATAGCTATGAAGTACTGGGTCATAGTTGTGAGTATCCCTTTTTGCCATTTGGGAAATTAAGGCCATTATTATAGGGATGAGAGATATCTGTGTCATATCCACACTGGAAAATTTACAGCTGGATCTTTCAGGCTAGCATTTGGAATGGAGGAAGGGAAAGATTTTTGCTGCACAACAGTGTGAGAGCTACTGCGCAAATGAGGATTTTTGTAAATTTAGTTTTATTACGTACCTCCACGTGTCTCTCTGCTCCCTCAGGAAAGTCAAAACTTGACTGCCTAATGTAGAAAACCATCCTGCTAGCATTTAAACAGTGTCTTTATTTTTTTGTAGCTTGAAATGTTTTAAGTGCAATAACTCCTAAAGACAAATCCTATCCTTGGTGTTATAAAGAGTTATCAGTGCCTTAATATATCCATAATCAAAACACAAGTTGGTACATCTTGTAGAAGTATTAGATATGTAGTCTCTTCAAGAGGGCTAGAAGGAAAAAAAACCCCAAACATGGTGCTTTAACACTGGGGGGTGCTAATTTCTGTATTTCCAAAAGTAAATGGGAATCAGTCAAGATTATGTCATGTGTGATATTACTGATCTTAGAAAGCTCACAGGTGCAATTACATTTGCATGCAAAAAAAGTTGATAATTATGAAAAACATATCTGTGGCCTGCACATGTATGGTTCCTTTTTGTGTTTTTAAGTTCCTTTTCCCCAAAATGAGCAGGGTTTGGTAAGTTTGTGTGTTTGCTTTAAATCACCTCTGATGTCTTGTTTGTTTCTGAACAACAGACAGACTGTAACAATATAAGTTCCTGGAGTGTAAACTAACCTCATCTATCCATAAGAAGCATGAAGCTTCATAGCTTAACTTTGGCTTTGGGCAATGTAGTGACTGAAAGCCAGATCCTCTATGGTGTAAATTAAATTAATTCTCGTTTTCTGCCTTCAGTGACTCACACAAATTTACGGCAGCTGAGCACATGACCTTACACTCAGAGTCAATTTGTCCATAAGAGATACAGATAGTGTTGTGAAATTAAAAGCATTTAGATTTTTGACTTTTCCTCCTGATATTTTTACTCATTCATTTCCTTTTTGCCTCCCAGTGCCTTTGGGAGTGAGGCAAGAGGAATGGCAGTTAAGCTTCGTTCAGTGAAAAGGTATGTTACAATGGTATATTAGATTCACATATTACAGATCTGTAGCACTTTTTGTATTTATTATGCTTGTACTATGGGGCTGAATTATGTCCCAACATCCCCGTACTTTTATATCAATTTGCATTGCAGATGTAGACCTCTATTTGAAAATAAAATATGATTTTAGCATATTTTTCCAATATCTCTTAAATTTTTATATATACGCCAGTAATCACAATTCACCCACAAATTTACCAGCCTTTTCTTTAATATATGGTGTCACTCTGACTTACAGGCTGAAGATATGACTTATTTTTCATATTTTTTATGTTTTTAAAATGGATTCAGTACTCATTCAATTGTCCAAGTAGGGAAATTATCTTCCTTTACACTATACTTGCTTTACAGATATTGGTATAGCAACTTTAAACAGCAACAAGATGTCCGTGAACATGACAAGCCACATCATTTTTCACCATCTGTATTCAAAGGACTTCACCAAACCAATATTCGTCTCCTTCTCTCTAAGGAATACTTATTATCGGTTGCATTAAATGTGTTTAATCCAGATACTTTCTTTTGAATTTTAGGAAACAGATGCTCTGCCTTTCTGCAGAGTCTGTGTAAGAGCACAGGCTGATGAAAATGTGTGTCTATGAGGCAAGAGCATTGGACAAGTTTTTCCAAAGTGTATTGTTAGAGCACTTACCGCATGTATCTGTCTTCCTCTAAAAGTAGGCAACTTCCAAAAGACTTTTCTTTTCTGATTATGCTACTAGACAAATAATTCTTGAATAGATTTTTATGCAGAATTTTTAATTGAACTATTTTGATAATAACATGAATGTGTTTATCTAACCTGATGAAAAGGTAAATCAGTTTTTGGTCAAATGTGGCTGTAATAATACTTTTATTCAAAGGATGTTTTTTTACTATATCTCAGCTAGAAAATCAATTTGATTAAACCCAAAGTTCTTCAAAACAACCCTACCTTTTTCTTCCCACTGAGTACATCCTAGAAGGTAATTACAATCTAGCAGTTATAGCTTTTTATAAACAAGACCAAAATGCCATAGGAGTTCTTTGGAGAAAGCAATAAACACAAGGCAGGTTACAGTACATAATCAACTATAGTTAAGCAGTTCTCACTCATCCACTCTGTTGGAAATGATGATAATAACTAATTACAACTGTTTCATACCAGGATCTCTTTTAGCTCTTGATAATTTCTTTTTTCAACCACCGAAAAGCAATGTTAACAAAATATTGGCTGTCAATACTATTGTAATGCAAAATTTCATACACGTGTGAACAAACTATTGAGAAACCGAGAGTATTCACTCAGTCTCTACATAACTCTGCTACTGAGGCTGCTGTAGGTACAAAATAGCTGCACCATAGTTGCTAGGAGACGGTAAAGCTATTCATTTCAGCTACAACATGACCTGGGTCTGCTTCTCTGCGGGCATCTTTGTACTGTGGGCAAATCCTGCATGGAAAGTTCAGAAAGCAGCAAAAAATTTCAGCAAGCTACTGCGCTTCAACTAAGTTAGTTCTGAATGGAGAGTATCAAAAGACAGCTTAACATAGGAAGCAGGGATTTAAAGGAAAAAAAATTCTTAATCTTCTCTCAAAATTATTTACCTGACAATCTTAGAATACTCAAATTCATAATATTTTTCAAACACATAACTTTCCAATATGCAAAGATGTTTTATTAATTTCATTGATAAAAGAGTAGTGCTCTTATTCTTGTGTGTCCTTAATCCTGTTTCTAGAAGAGTTTACTATTTTTCAAATAGACAGGTTTGTTATTGCAGCTCCAGCATATTTTTATGAAAGAAAATCACATTTTAATTCATCCAAGTCATGTATAAAACACAGTGTGCATTTCAGGTGAAATATTGATAATAATGGTTGCTACTGAAAGTCACAAATTGACTATGGTTTTGGTTTCTCTACGAAAAATAAATTTGTTGCTAAGATAAGAGAACAGGACCCAGCGGATCGCAGGTTTTAAGGAAAGGATTATGCTGGACATCTCTTACAATCTCTTACACAGGGCTGCCCATTGCATTTCTTCAAATTTTTCTGAAATATGCCTATCACTTTTGATACATTTGGAAGACAACTGTAAGTTTATTCTTGATTGTGTTATCTAAATTTTGCAATTTATTCCATGTATCTGTGCTTTTGTTGTGGCATCTGTGTACAGTGGAATATTTTCTTTTACACAGAATAGAGATTTATTAATGGTTGAGAACTGTTCAGACACAATGAAGATTGAAAGCATCTAAGAAAAAAATGAGAGATTCCTTATTCAGTGGTAATGTTTATTGGAACTAGGACAAAAGGACAGAACAGCAGTTCAAGGCTCTTTCTCTACTTTGAGGCCACAACAAAAATGGATGATACCATTTCTCTTTGCTCCTTGAATTTTTGGAACATTTTAGGAAATATAATCTATCAGTGCAGTATAAATATTTCCTCAAAGTTTGAAAATATAATTTAGAGCTTAGGATAAAAAAATATTAAAATCTGCCATCATGTAGAATCAGGCAGAGGGTACTCTGAGAACCCAAGCAGTGATTTACGATTTAATCAAGACACAGGGTTTAGATTTATGATGGCTCTTTCAGAGTCTTGGTTCTTCTGGTATAAAACTAAGTGAAGACATTGTTGTTGTTGAATGGATTGTTTCTGGGAAGGAGGTAAGAAGTAAAATGAGGTTTTTCAATGAGCAGGGAGTCAATAATGCTAATGCCTCATTTCTATGATTCAGCAATAACTGAATGATGACATCACATCCCATGCCACTCTCTTTCAAAACTCAGCTGAATTCAGAAACACATCCATGTTTAGCAAACTGAATGACCAAGACAGACTTCTGTAGGAAGGAGTGCAGACATCTGACTTAGCCTGTTATGGCAACATTGTACTTTAAGATCCTCTGAAAATCAGAGCTAATCACAGTGTCCAACACTTGTGTTATTTGAAAATCTCAGAACACTTTACAATCTTGTCCAAACATTAATGTTCTTTATTTTACCTAACCATAAACAGCATTTTGGATTAGGCCTTCTGATTCTGAGTGCATAAGAAAAGAGCCAATCAATCATTCTATTTTTAAAAAATTATGAAGACTCTGGATTTACATAAAAATTTTGTCCAACTAACTTTTTCAGATCTTAAATTAACTGTCTGAAGTATAGTAAAATTGGAAATCAAGTTAAGTATTCTTAGGCCAATATGAAAAATATTGCATATTGTATATTCTCTACATTACTGTAGCTTTAAAGTCAGAAGACATAGAAATTACAGTGAGACAGTATGACAATTTAATTTGCTTCATCTTCATGAAGCACCCTCTTTACATACTGTGTAAAACTAGAAGTTTCAAGATATGCAATCAACTATGTAATGCAACAGACTTTTCAAATTTAAGTGCATTTTAACAATATAGTTTATTTTAAGTAGATTATGAAAATCAACATTTAAATAGAATTTCATAATAAATTTAATCTCCAGTTCGTAGAGATTGTCAGACCTACACAGAAATAAACGGAATGTATTTGTTTCAACGCTACTCAAGTGAGGGAAACATTTAATATTGTGGCTGCCTCACTTCAGAGAAGACAGGAAAGTGCTAATGCTAAGTTCATAGCAGTCTTCCACAGATTTAAAAGGCAGTAGATAAGTGTTCAAGGAGATGGCTATCAGCAATGGAGAAGCTCCCTCAGCAACACAGACCTGTGATGGATGTTGCACTTTGCTCTTACATAGACTGTGAATATGCCTAGGGACAGCCTGCAGCTCAGGAGTCCTGTCCTGCTTCAAGATTTTGTAATATTATATGGTTCTCCTTTGTTCTCCTATGTACCCAGTTGGAAAATTTCACTCACATGCCCTGTAACTCACTCCCTACTGCCTCCTGCTGGTGGCTGGGTAGTAACCCCCTATATGGTATATCCCTGCCCCTGACCCCTCAGTTTTGGGGATCCTTGCCTTGTTGGCTGGGACCTACCCAGACCCTTCCCCAAAACTTTCCCAGGGTTCACCTGGTCCCTTGAACCCGGCCCCCCAACCCTGTTTAAGTTGTGTACCAGTTAAAATAATCTCTCTTTGGCTTGCACCTTTCTACCTCACTCCCCAGAGTGGTCTCCCTTATTCTGCCCCCCGCGTGCCCTCAGGATCACAGATAATCTTTGCTACTGTACTACTAGTAAGATGAAGTCTTAATTTTTTGACTTTTTCTGAATAGATTTTTTTCCAGTATTCCATGTCTACCTTTGATAATTAAGAAGAGTCAATGTATGCAGATTTTTTTGCCACTTATAATAGAGAAACTCATATCAATGTGTGTAGAAAATATATTTAGTCTATATATTGTCCAATTTCTAGGATACACTCTAAACTATTAAAGTACACTTGGGAAATACCAAAATTATTCATGCTAATAAAATATTAATGACTATTTACACATGGTGATCAAACTCTACTATTCTATGTCTAAAAAGCAACATATCTAGGTAGGATGTATGTTCTCTGTTACACTAGGACAGATATAATTAAAATCTCTCAGGCTGGCCTAAATTGCCCCAGGAAAGAAGTTCTAAAAGAGTATTTTCAATTTGCTGAATTATGCAGTTTTGTGACAGAAAAATTCTCAAACCAACACTCATGGCATGGGAAGATGCCTGGTGCAGGCCCATTCTTGCTCTGTTCTTTATAGATGTTGTACTCTGTTCCTCATACAAAAATTATCTCTGTATTTGCATGTCATCTCACCTGTATTACCATGTTGGGGTGAGGAAGGACAAACAGTTTATGTGAACAGATATTTTTACTTTCGGAGACTTGATTACATGTAGGTCTTTTAATGCTTATCCTTACTAAAACTGCTTTGGAATTGATGGAGATGCTTTTCTTTTCAACTTTAGAGGCAAATGCCTCCAGGCTTTCTCATTGGAGAAATGAGGATATTGCACAGTATTACACAGTGTTTGTTATAATGCAGTTGTGGGGTTCTGTCAACAAGAAACTTAAAATATTTTTCTTTTTAAGCTTCAACAATTTTTTTATTGGTCTCTTTCAAATGATATAAAACAAAGAAGTTAAACAAGCAAACTTTTAAATATGACATCACCACTGGGAAATCCTTTTCAGGTCCTATCATTAAATGTTGCTGCTCTATCTAGTTATTGTAACTAGAGTTAGGCCAAACTAGGCTTCATTAACCTCAGTTTCTTCACAATTAGGATATAAAATATGTCTTTGAATTGTCTGATTTTAGTATTTGTTTGACCACTTATTTGTGTTTTGTGACTGGTAAACCAGAAAACACATGTGAAGAATATCCATTTGAATGCATAGCACCTGGTGGTGAGAATCAACACCTTGTTTCCATAAATCTGCTGTATGTACTACCTTTGACAGGTAGTATTTGTGGTAGTGAATGATGATGATGATAATAAAAATAAAGGATACAGAGATGAAAGGGTTTTGCCTTAAAAATTGAAGAGCTGTTTTTCAGCAATAAGATGAAAGCACATTTTGTTAGCCCAGTAGAAAAGGATGAAACACAATCATAAGGGGGAAAAAACTCCTGTGCATTATAGCTCAAGGAATGTGATAAATGAATTAATTTATGATCTTGTGTGAAATTGGAAATAATATTTTCATCTTTTAAATACAGAAATATCTGAACAACCCAGTATACCAATGAGCTGAAACTTTAGCAATGTTGCAGTCTGCTTGACAGTTTCAGAAATCAATAATTGCATTAATTTCCTAGAGTTAAAATACACTAAGTAATCTGATGAGATGAAAGAGATTATCAGAGAAAACAACATATGTGAGATAAATGCATATAGGCTACTGGTTTGTGAGGAACCTTGAGGGGGAAATATTTTTGACAATAAAATATGGCTTGCTTTGTTACAGAAAGTTGTAACTGAGTTGGTTGTCATATTCTCTTTCTGCTCTCTACCTCATTTAAACCATTGGACACCTGCAAATTCCTTTTAAAGATATATATATATATATATATATGTCATCTTGTTTTCCTTATTGTCCCTTATTAACCTTTCTAAAACATTCATTCTCCTTGTTCTGATGTAAATCTTCATCTGTATATAATGCACCATTTTAGTATAGTAACTGGTAATAAAATTGAGAAGTTTTCTTGGGCTTTGTTTGTGATTTATAACTAAAAAATATTTCATAATAAATCACGTTTTCATAACTCTGTAACAGAGTTTAAGTAGTGCAGGTCTTTCTGGATCCTCAGGGTGAAGTGAGGTACAGCAGAACTTTGATGAAAAAAGCCAAACAGCGATCTAAATATTATCATCTCACCACACAAATGTATCCTTAGGTGGATGATAGGTTTAATCACTTAATGAAATTTCTGGAGCTGTTAGAGCTACAATCCAAAAAGCAGAATTAGGACTGCTTATCACTGAAATCTAGGCTGGTTGTTATCAGTAGTACATGAAAACTGCTTTACATATAGCATGTCATCTTTTGCTACTAAGATACTGGTAAAGTACTCAGGTCCCGTAAACAATAAAGCAAAGATGTGAGACTCATAAATTAGGATCAGTGAACAAAAGAATTTTCTGTTGTGCTTTTCTGAAGAGCGTTCTTCCTCCATGAAACTGCCTCTGTACTAAATCTAACCCTTTAGGAATTTAATCATTTTAGGTGAATGTCTTGTAAATGTCTGTGCCTCACACTGGGAGCCAAGTGATCTTACAGTAAATATCATGGCAATAGGATGATGAATTTTTGTGTCTTCATAAAATGATTACTTGATTATCACTTAGAAAAGACATCATACAAAAAGCCAAGACACTGGGAATATTAATATTGACAAAAGGAAGAAGAGTAGGCAAAATATATATCAACTTGTCGTCACTTGAAAATAGAAACTCTAAAACGTACATTTGAGACAATTATCTAGGCTTTGTAAAAATATGAACATACATTGTGGAAATGTGCAACCATACCTATTTATGGTGTTTCACCCCAGACTACTCCTGCATTTCTTTAAAATTGCATTGGAATAAATATTTCAAATAAATATTTGGAATATGTTGGAATAAATAAAGTTTATTCAGTGAAAAACAATTACTTAATCAAATAGAGAAATAGACTATGCCACTTTAAGAGGAGAAAAAAAAAGATCTGTCTTTGTAGACTGGCAGACTATAATTGCAGGAAATGGAGCATCAGTAGATTTATTTAAGGGGCCATAGGTTCTTTTATTCCCTGAGGCTGAGCATTGGACAAACATGATGATGTTTTTCAGAAAGTCAAACACTTCTACTGACAAACTTTGGAAAAAAAGGAAACTTGGCAAAAATTTAAAGCAAACATTCAATCAACATAAAGCATTTCACAAAACACTGCCTTTGCAAATTCCAACCCATCCAGGTTTAAGTTACCAAAATGTCAGAAAAAGGAAATTAGAAGAAGAATAATAAGTAGAGAGACAGAAAGAGAGAATCATAGCTACCACCTTAGATCCAGTGCAGAACCAGCTACGATAAAGCCAAGAATGACAGGGCCCTGAGTTGTGGGGGACCTTGTGGTGCTGGTTTTATTTACTCTGGACTCCTATGGCTACCCCACCCAGGTGAGGCTTTTGACCTGCCAGCTGTTCAGGTTCTGGGTTAGGAGCTCCAGGGGCTGTGGTGTGGGGTTTCAGGTGTGCCAAAAGCTAATAGCCATTCTGGGCTGGACTAGAAGCTTCAGGGCTAGGGGGGTATCCCGGGTGCACTGCCCCACTTTGGCAGAACTTGCCCTGCCCCTGCCATTGATAATTTCTTTCAGTCTCTCACAGTTACAAATGAACTACTTTGGGCAACAGCCTTCCAAAGACTGCTAGCTTGAGAGGTTTGCTTCAGGCTTCTTGCTGCTCTAAGGAAATTGTTAGGAAATCATCAGAATGAGGTTAACTTTTGGGAGTTAAAAAAACCCCTTGAGATTGGATAAAGTTTGTGTTGCTCCTCAGGCCAATTTAGCAGTAACAGCAGCTACAATGGGCTACTCAGCTGTACTTTTTGTTCTTTAAAAAAAGTTAAAGAAGAGGAAAGAAAGCTTTGATAGCAAGTTTAAACAGGTTTATCACCTGCACTCAGATGGTTACCTAAATCTAACGTAATTTTCAACTCCCTGTTCTAATTCTTGTCAGTGGATGATTTCTCCCTATAAATCATGGATCTTTTTGAGTGCAAGCTTATAAATCGTAGAATTNAATGATGATGATGATAATAAAAATAAAGGATACAGAGATGAAAGGGTTTTGCCTTAAAAATTGAAGAGCTGTTTTTCAGCAATAAGATGAAAGCACATTTTGTTAGCCCAGTAGAAAAGGATGAAACACAATCATAAGGGGGAAAAAACTCCTGTGCATTATAGCTCAAGGAATGTGATAAATGAATTAATTTATGATCTTGTGTGAAATTGGAAATAATATTTTCATCTTTTAAATACAGAAATATCTGAACAACCCAGTATACCAATGAGCTGAAACTTTAGCAATGTTGCAGTCTGCTTGACAGTTTCAGAAATCAATAATTGCATTAATTTCCTAGAGTTAAAATACACTAAGTAATCTGATGAGATGAAAGAGATTATCAGAGAAAACAACATATGTGAGATAAATGCATATAGGCTACTGGTTTGTGAGGAACCTTGAGGGGGAAATATTTTTGACAATAAAATATGGCTTGCTTTGTTACAGAAAGTTGTAACTGAGTTGGTTGTCATATTCTCTTTCTGCTCTCTACCTCATTTAAACCATTGGACACCTGCAAANATTTCCTAGAGTTAAAATACACTAAGTAATCTGATGAGATGAAAGAGATTATCAGAGAAAACAACATATGTGAGACAAATGCATATAGGCTACTGGTTTGTGAGGAACCTTGAGGGGGAAATATTTTTGACAATAAAATATGGCTTGCTTTGTTACAGAAAGTTGTAACTGAGTTGGTTGTCATATTCTCTTTCTGCTCTCTACCTCATTTAAACCATTGGACACCTGCAAATTCCTTTTAAAGATATATATATATATATATATATGT
>VXBX01004178.1:638996-655176 GCA_013400415.1 Scytalopus superciliaris | reverse complement strand
CAACTTAGATCCAGTGCAGAACCAGCTACGATAAAGCCAAGAATGACAGGGCCCTGAGTTGTGGGGGACCTTGTGGTGCTGGTTTTATTTACTCTGGACTCCTATGGCTACCCCACCCAGGTGAGGCTTTTGACCTGCCAGCTGTTCAGGTTCTGGGTTAGGAGCTCCAGGGGCTGTGGTGTGGGGTTTCAGGTGTGCCAAAAGCTAATAGCCATTCTGGGCTGGACTAGAAGCTTCAGGGCTAGGGGGGTATCCCGGGTGCACTGCCCCACTTTGGCAGAACT
Source organism: Scytalopus superciliaris (assembly GCA_013400415.1). Classification (NCBI taxonomy): domain Eukaryota; kingdom Metazoa; phylum Chordata; class Aves; order Passeriformes; family Rhinocryptidae; genus Scytalopus; species Scytalopus superciliaris. The sequence goes on along the minus strand of VXBX01004178.1, from coordinate 654,892 downwards.
TGCCCTGCCCCTGCCATTGATAATTTCTTTCAGTCTCTCACAGTTACAAATGAACTACTTTGGGCAACAGCCTTCCAAAGACTGCTAGCTTGAGAGGTTTGCTTCAGGCTTCTTGCTGCTCTAAGGAAATTGTTAGGAAATCATCAGAATGAGGTTAACTTTTGGGAGTTAAAAAAACCCCTTGAGATTGGATAAAGTTTGTGTTGCTCCTCAGGCCAATTTAGCAGTAACAGCAGCTACAATGGGCTACTCAGCTGTACTTTTTGTTCTTTAAAAAAAGTTAAAGAAGAGGAAAGAAAGCTTTGATAGCAAGTTTAAACAGGTTTATCACCTGCACTCAGATGGTTACCTAAATCTAACGTAATTTTCAACTCCCTGTTCTAATTCTTGTCAGTGGATGATTTCTCCCTATAAATCATGGATCTTTTTGAGTGCAAGCTTATAAATCGTAGAATTTCCTGAGTTGGAAAGGACTCACAAGGGTCACTGAGTCCAACTGTTGGCCCTGCACAGGACCATCCCCAGGGGTCACACCATATATGGGTGAGATTATTGTCCAAAAAAATGCTCCCGTGCCAATTGCAATTCAGCACTTTGACGCTATTATGATTGTTTGTAGAAATCTTAAAATGAAATAAGGGAAGACCAGGTACTAACTGACGTGCAAGGTAAAATACTAGTTCTATTAGGACTTCTACAGTTAAGACATTCTACTAAGCGACAAATTCAGTTTGCTGAATGATTTCAAAGTGGGCAGTTGTTGAATCTTAGACAGTTCATGATAGTCACAGCGATGTCAGGAAAACTCATGTTGTTAATTTATTAGAGCTAAACGATCATCACCAGGACAAATACTTCAAAAAGATGACTAGGACAAGATGATGAGATGCCAGTGAATCAAAAGTTAGCATTTCCTTGATGTTGTCTTTATGAATGCTTTTTCATAGCTCAGAGTCAGTTGCTTGATTACTGTGTGATGCAATTTGCTCATCTGATAACAGTTAATACAACGTTGGATGTCACCATCAGCCACCAAAAGCTTGCAACACGTAAGGTAAATGCGTTATCCTGAAAAGTTGAAAGCAGCTGTTAGCAAGCTGCCAGAGGCTATTTTATATAACCAGTTGCATTTAGTAAGTGGCTGAGAGATAGAAAAGTGACACATTGCAAAGATTTTCTCAAGAGAATTGGGAGCAGCATCTTCTCAGAAGAAGGAACATCTTTTGGTGTCAGCAAATATTCTGTGTGACATCAAAGCTCATCAACTAAACTGGAACAGTGAACAGCACAGACAGTGTAAAAGACAAACAGTTCTGTCTTTGTGAAAGACTGTGATATGCTATGACGTCTGTGAAGACTGGACTAACTACTCATGCATAGTTACACTCTGATCTGCTGAATTATTTGGAAAATCTACAGCCCCATTTCAAGTACACTGGAGCAGATATTGTGAAAAGTATCATTGCACTGAATTTACTGCACATTAAAACTCTTTTCCATAAGTAGGGTGATTTACTTGATAATATCCTTGCAGTGTTTCAATACAATTCTTCCCCTACAAAATTAAATTACTAGATCTTATTCACAGAGGTGCTAGCTTAATATTGAAAAAAATGAGGCACAATAAGGCTAAAATGTTTTCCACAGACTTGAAAAGTATCATGTGTAGGGAAAGTTGTTATTCCTTTGGTTAAAAAAAACCCAAACAAACAAACAAAAAAATGTTTTGTGTGGATTTTAATATTCTGTAATTCTGTTCAGAATGTAGGGTTCTTTCCATTTCACTGCTCCTCTGTATATAACCAAGAATATTGTTTCTAAATGCAATGACTGAACTGAAATTGCATTAACAATTGAACTATAATTATTTTAGTATTTGTGCAACACTCTTTGGAACCAAAAATTAAATGTTACCATCTTGACTGGCTACCTAGCATGTTTCTGAAATGATTATTGTAGAAGCTAAACCACTGTTAATATTCAAAACAGTGCATAACTCTAAAATATTAAAAACTGTCAAAAAATGTCACTCTGCCAATATTTGATTTCATTTCAGGATCAGTAAGTATGCACAAGTATATTAGAAATAACTCATCAGTAGAAAAAATTTTCATGTCTCTCTTCTTCCCTCCCTTTATTTTTTTTTTTTTTTTTTTGATGTCAGCTCTTCAAAGGATAGAGGTAGTGCTTTACTCATTAAAGAGAAGTGGTGAGAATTGGTTCCTTAGCTGGATAAATGCACATTTATGCTTATATTGCCAAATTTATGTTGTATGTGCTAAGAGCTGAACACAGACCCATTTTTAAACTGAAATAAATACATGGCCAGATAGAGGACAGGGAGGGAATGCTTTGTCACCCAGGGAACTGGGAATCCCTGACTTCCAGTAAGTTATTGCTAAGGTGCATGACAAAAAGATGGAACAAAACTTTATCATCCATTATAACTTATTTGATTTTAGAAGTTACTCACACATATGAATGATGATTTGAATTTGAGTTTAAAGGTAGGTTGGTACTAAATTCCTTTGTAATGTGGATGCCCAAGGGTCTGGGAGCCAAAGAAGATGAACAGGATTGAACAGAACAGAACAGGTTTTCAGAGCCTAAACACTAAGTGAACACCTAGAGGAAAATAGTTAATGTTCTGGAAATTTTTTTACATAACAAAAAATTCAAATATTGGATGCAAAAAATTAAGTTACCTATAGTGCATAATGTATGTTATGAAACGAAGAAAGATAATGGTAATGTTACATGGGGGTTTTTTGTGGTTTTGTGTTTTAATTTTTTTCTTTTGGATAAGAACTGATTAGGAGGACACATAGAGAAGAGTGAAAAGACAGTATGTAGGAGAGAAGGAGAGGAAAGGACATCCAAGAGAAAAAGTGATTGGGTGAGAGAGCGATTATGAAGTAGAGTGTGGAGTCAATGTGAAAAGACCTAAAAAGGTATGGGGCATAACTAAAGTACACAGCCCATCAGTAGATGGTGGAGAAAAGCCAGTCAAAGTTGATGACATTTTCACTCACTTATTGGCAGCCTTTGCAGTTGCCATAAGCATCTTAATTTCTTCTCCCCAGAGACTTTTTTCTAGATGGTTTACTGGGTGTGAATGTGTCACATTTAATCTAAAGTCTCCTGAGGGAATCTTTCCAGTGGTTTCCTATGATCACAAAACTTAAAGTGAGAAATTAGTTAGTTGCCATTTCATATCTCCTATCTCATCCTACTTTGTTCTGTTTCCTATAGTATGTGGAAGATGGGCTATTTGCAGTGCATAATGCTTACAAATTTTGCCATGTCTCTCCTCATACATAATTCAGCAAAAAATGTTCTGATTGTATAAACATATTTATTTTGGACTGAACACTTTGGACTGAACACATATACAAACATATCAAGGTATGGGTTATTCATGAACTATTTGTTTTGATTTTGTTTTGAAGTCCCCTGTCTTTGTAGCACAATTGCAGTGGATGCTCCTGTATTATTATTGCTTATTCTTCTGTTCTTAACAGGATAAGCAAAATATTGTGCTAGCCATATGGAGAATTGTGAACTAGGTAAACAGCAATTGCAAGGCTATATTTTTCTGACAAGAGAAATAAAATAGCTATTTAGATATTTTTAAAAATGGAAAGGTTTTCAAATGTGTTGAATTAAATTCATAAGTTTTATTCAAATGATTGCATATAAGCATTTTTTTCTCAGTACTTACTAATGTTGAATAGTATTGATAGCTATCCTCAAAGGAGAAAACAGTGTTATAATTTATCTATGGATATAATATCTTGAGTAAAAGTAACAATTGTGGTTTCATGGTCCTGCAATTGTTGTCTGTATTTGGAAAATACAGTGATCTATTCTCCTCTCCCCCAAAGGCTGTTCACGCTGCAATAGAGCGTGGCAGTGGAGCACAGGTTTTTACAGACTGAGAGAAGGTGGTAGCAGCCCAGTGAAGAGATTGGTTTACAAATCCTAAACCAAGTGTTTGTGTTACTCTAGTTCTGAACAAGTCTGCATGTGAGACAAACCATGAGAATTTTGCTGTTTTCCACTAATCTGCTTGGGGTTCTTTTTTAATCAGGAGCAAGACTTAAATTTCTGTTAAATAGAAGAGTTGTTAGTTATAAGTATTTTTGTCTTAAATTAGTGAGTGAATCTGACATCCATGATATCTGCCTCAGAATTACTTGGGTGATATATTTTGTAGAGAACAAGCTGAACAGAGACTGAACAAAGGTAGTCTTGTAAAGGAAAATAGAAGAACAGGCTTTTTAAGTGATTACAACTCAAAGTGAAACATGCCAAAAAAGTAAATCGATTTGGAAAATTGACCAAATGAGAGCATAGGTTTGCTTTTTCAAACCTTCTCTGTTGCTGAAAATCATTTAAAAATGATTCTATAAAGAAAGACATAAGTGTATTGGCTGAAACTTAGAGACAATTTAGAAATAGGCCAAATATCACATGGGAAAGTTGATAAAGCGTTTTAAAAAACTATCAAGAGAAATGATGAATTCTATATATTTTCTAAATCAGAACTGGAAATTACCTTTTAGCTACATTCACGTTGTTGGCTTCAGTACAGATGGATGTATATCTTTGTCTGCATTGCCAGATGAAGCAGAGTATGTGATTTAATGGTACTTTCTAGCTTCAAAATCAATTCTCCTCTTGCAGGTTTTCCAACAGGATGAACAGAGGGGAAGGGGAGCAACCATGATGTACCTGTGAATCCATGACAGCTACAGTATCTTTTATTACTTATTTGGCAGCCAGAAGATTGCTCTACAACCACTTCTCTCTTCTTCCTGCTCTAGGAAGTCCCTGTCTCTTGAGCCATGGGAGAATTTTCATGTATCTGTGGCTCATTTTATTTACAGAATAGGTAATAGAAAGGAGGCTACACTCACAAGCCTTTTTACAATAGGAAGCCTCTGTATCTCAGAATATTTTTAGCAACATACAGTCTGCATGATGTATCTTAATCTTTTCCCTTAATGCTGCCCTTTCACATATGAAGCAGTGGCAAGCTTTATATAAATAAAACTAGTATGTATGTCATAAATTTACCATGCTTAGAATATTTGAAAGCTAGCCAGCATATAATTTTATTTTATCCTACTAAATCCATACAGCTTCTGCAATGCAATTCCAATTTGCAGCAAATATATCAATTGACACACATACTTTTTGAAAGAGTTGAAGACAATTTTTTCAGCAGACAGATGAATGCTAGTAGTGTGAGAAATTGCAATTTATTTAAGAAATGTGAACTTCCAAAAATCTCTTTGTGACATCCTACTTCCATTTTTCTGTGTTATGAATGTGACAGTATATGTTAGCACAGGGTAGTGTAACAATGCAACTCAAAGAATCAGTATATAAAAACTATGAGAATTGCTGGAGACAAGTTAGAATCAAATTGCTACTGTTCATAGCAACTTTAATACTTAAAATGAATCTTTTAGTTATGCAGATTGGCTAAACATGTTCCAAGCAGCTGTTAAATTCACTGGTCAATGCCCTGAAAATCCAGCTGTGTGCTAAGGTTCACCACAGACCTTTGAACAATCACCTCTTTTAGGTAAAGGAACAAAAGGAATTTTAAATCGAGAAGTTGGGCCAAGTATCTGCTTCTGTGTGTATTTAATTTAAAATAATTATAAAGTTCTATTTTAGTATTACAAGTCAAATACTCCACTGCTTTTATTCTCTGTGTTTTTTGGTACTTTTGAATTGTTATGTTATCCAGCTGTGGGTTTAATACTTGAATAAAGTACACTTCTGAAAATTGAATAAATAAAGTTGAATAAACAACAGATTGCTTATTGCTAATGGATTGCACATATAATTCATTGCACTTATTAAAAAACAAGAAAACAAAACAGAACAGTTTGTCTATTTACTGAATATTTGTCTCCAGAGAAAATTTGCAAGGTATTAACCATGCAATTTTTAATAATTTTACTAATCCATTACTTTTATTCACACGTGGCAGTTAAGACTGTGTGTTAAGATAGACTAGAAGTGAAAAAATTAGACTAAGGTGAAATAAAGAGATCAAGGGCAGATGTTATAAAATCAGTTAATCCTATCAGCTGCTTTTAGATATCTTTGAATATCAGGTATATAATAAAAATGTGTCATTAAAAATTAAATGTAATGATTCTAATTCTAATAAGAGTTAGGTTCTAATCCTGAAATATGGTTCCTATGTTCTCAATTTTCACATTTATTTTTGAATTAGTGGAATGCACATTTAGATTATGCTGTATAAGATACAGAAACAGACCTGGGAACAGAGATCAGAATGCAGGATTATTTTTACTGGTACCACTTGGAAACTCTTTTGGTTTTTTGCCTGCTAGTCAGGTCAGTGTTGAAAATTTCTGACAAGGAAATGTTTGCAGTTGAATAGAATCTAGCCCAAAGAAAATTTCAGATGTTGATGATCAAGAAACAAGACTCAAATGAGCTAAACAAAAAACAATGCGGTGAACCCTGCAGGTACGGTAGGGCATAGACATGATAACAAATATTAAAAGCAGAAAAAAATGACACTTTGCTTGCAACTTCTCTGCTCCTAGCCTATAAACCTTCCCCTCAAGATAAGGAAAGAAAGAGAAAGCATCAGGATTGATGTAACTTTGTGATGTCATAGTTTTATAGCAAATCCATACTCAACCTGTCTTTAAAACAGCAGGAGTTAATTAACAGCTTTTGAAGCATAATAGGATGACATGAATCACTGACTTAATTCTTTCATAGGATGTCTTTTAAAGTCTAGTTTATAACAATATAAATCAGTTTTGAACCATCAATAAGGCAACCAAAGGCACACACACTGACTGCAGTCATGCCTCTGGGGTAGTTGAAGGCATTATCTCACTATTCAGGCAGAATATCCCTTAACTGTATTTCATTTTTATGCTTCACTCTTGAGCTTCAAAAACTAAAACAACAATGAATTAACCTAACCGACTCTGCTATATACTACTAGCATGCAGTCCAAAGAATGGCTTTTGCCAAGGTTTACTTTTCACTTGCAGGCTTTGCAAGGAATTTGTGGGCTATGTTCACTCATTAATATGAATATTTGGAAAATGAAAATTAATTCAGTAATGTAGTAAAAAAATACTTTTGATATTATGGCAACCACATCATTTTTGAGGAGATGATGGTTGTCCTTGTAGTAAAACATATGATATCTAATAAACTGTAATAACATTATACTAAGTTCTCTGTTACACAGAGAAAAAAATTAGGCTGTGATATATGACTACAGTATATGAAGCATTGCATATTTCTCTTGGAATATTAAAAAATGAAAAACTGTGGCTTATTTTGAGTCATAGTTATTTACAGATAAAAGCATATGTTAAAATATTCTGTCATAACATCAAGGAAGAAATTAGTCTAAAAGGAAACTCCCTTTTAGGGCCAAGCCCATATTGCAGTTTTGGAAGGCCTGCTTCAGTTGCACCTTGATGGGTTTCAGGTCTCACTCTCTTGTTACTTATTCATTTGAACAGGTATTTAATTTCATTCCACTTCACTTTCCTGCTAGTAGCATTTTCCCTGTTGTTTTACTAATATCTGTGATATGATGTGCAGCAGTAACAATGGGAAACTCTCTTCCTTGTCCACCTGCCTTGTCTACTAAACACACCACTGGAAATCAACCAGTCCATATCCCTTAGCATCATCACCTCTTTTCCATCCTATGAGATGAAAAGCACAGGAATAATGTTCCTCCTTTCATTAAGATCAGCATTTACTGATGTGTTGCTCCTCCTGGAGCTGTAAATGAGTAACTCTTTATTTTGTTCATTCCACCAGAAGAAAAGATGGCTGAAAGGATTTGAACAAGGGTGTGTATGCATTTGCTACCTATTACACTTTGATTAGCTTGCTGCCTCTATGAGTTCCTGTATATTATTTAGAATAATAGCTTTGTGAGGCTAGATATGGTTGGACACCTGAACAGTGGCTGGTAAATCTAAGATTTCCTTATACACTGAACTTTTTAGCTATTAGGTAACTCAGGTTTTTTCACCCTGACACCTTCTAGAGGATGATCATAATTCTAGAACAGGAAAACCACTGTGCAACTCTCAAAATTTAGCTTGTTTTAATCCTTCTCTGGGAATCTGGGCAAGAGTGGCGCGTAACTGCAGCAGTGTGCCTTTTAGAATTCAGGACATTGGCCACTGGGTTGTGGTGTTGATGTGAGCAGGAATGTGTTGGATGACTGATCATTGCAAACCCTGATACAGTATTTCTTCCTGTTTCAGCGAATGCTTCACATGATTTGGCGATTTTCATGGAGTGTTTGCAGCACTTGCTTCACTTTGGTTATCTAATTATCACTGCTCCTCGGCAGCCTGGAGGCTTTGCTGGAGTTTCAGAGATGACATCAGTCATGGGTCTTTTTTTAAAAAAAGAAAAGAGAAGCTTTGCCATTCTAGTCAAGCTCCACGTTTCTCCTCACAAAATAACAGCAAGATAGGGAAAACCACCCATGGAGTTCAAAGCAGGTTACACTGTTATTTTTTCACAAGGCAGAACTTTATGAGAGGGAAATACAGGCAAGGCAACACAGGCAGTTGACAAGTTGAGTTCAAACTAGTTCAGAAATAATGAGCTTGATGCAGAAATTACTTTATTAATTAACATAAAATTTCTTATGCTGCAGGTCAGAACTGATCACTGTGATGATTCCTTCAGACCTCAAAATCTATTAGCTCAATTTAAATTAATTAGAGGTACCCATCCAGATTTGTAAGAAGTCAACTTACTACCTGCTTAATGAAGAAATCTTATAGTATTTAATTAGGATGAATCTGTATAGTGTTGTGCATATTTAATAAGATTAAGCATGTATAATAATTACTCTATAAGAAACTGAGATAATGTAAAATCACATAACTGTTTCTGAATTTAATACTATGCATTGCTATGAAGTTTTCTGCTATGTTTTAGTGGGTTGCTTTAAAAAGCTATAAAAAACCTGGAACTTTCTTACTAATATCATAGGTATTCTAGAATCTTCCGGGATATTTGCTTCAGTAAAAGAAGTAATTTTGTCTTAAATTGGTTCTGTGTACTGTGTGTAGAGTTGTAATTTTGTTACATATGTTAGGGCAGTGACATGGAGGCCTGAAGTCTACTTAGAGGTGTGTAACTGTAGAAAGAGGTTTGACAGCAACTCTAGGTCAAAGAACAAATACATGTGTGTATTCTTCTAAAGGACTAACTGAAATCTGCATGAATCAGTTTGGAAGTCTGGGTAGACTGATTTTCCCAGATACATTGCAGCTGGGTTATATTATGTGATGATAAAGTTCAGTATTTGTGGGTGTGTAGTACTTAGGAAGAGCATGGCTGCTTATTAAAATTCTCAATAGTTGCATGATAGAAAACTAGTAATCAGTAAAAATATGTAAAGCAATATCCAAAGAACTAATTAAAGTTATGCAGAAGGCAGTTATGTTTTGGTTCCTTGGTATGACAGCTGGATTTTGATCCTCCAGGAGTCTGACAATTTGAGTGTCATATACCTGTGATCACCACTACACACTGCTCTATTGGCTGCCTGCCATACTGCCTGAGTACCAGGGAAACCACGTCCTCAGTTTTGCAGACCTGGACTCCTGCTGGTGGGAGAAGCAGACTTGGGAGTGATCTAATGTGCCTGTAATCAAAAAAAAAAAGAAGTCCCCTCAGACTGGAGCAAGTTGGTCCAGTTTCTGGAATGCTAGTAATTCGCTGTGAAATCGTAATAAATTGATCTGGGTCATACATAATAAAAGTAATATTTTCTAAATCATTTATTCCTTCTATTAAATATGTATGAGTAGTTTACTGAGTAGGTCAATGCCTGAAATACATCAATGCTTCAGGAGTTTAGAGGTCATTAATATTGATCAGAAGTGCAGCTACAATGGTCCTATGATTTGAACCTTGCAAAAAATAATGGTGTTTTCTACTTGAGTCCAATAGAGAATTAGTCTTGAGTTTTTTAAATTTTTTTTTGGTATATTGTGCTTTTGGAAGAACCCATGAAAATAGATAAGAACTGCATTTGCAGTTAGTGTTCAATATATGCAGCATATGCTGATTTTGAAACCTATGCCCTAAAGAGCACCTCTGTATTTATTAAACTGATTGTATTGTTTTTGTCTTAATCAGAATCAAACTTTAGTATCCAAAGCAACGATACACTGAAAGAAAGGGACTTTTTAAATATGTGTTATCTTTCCAAGGAAACTGTATATTTGTTTTCTTGCTGATAATTGACAAAGAGATAGATAACAGGTTAGCAAAGGCATACAGAGCCTTTGGAAAACTCCATAGAAGAGTCTGGCACAATAAACACCTGAAGAAAAGTACAAAGATCAAGGTCTACAAAGCCATTGTACTGTCCACTCTTCTTTATGGCTCTGAATCCTGGGTTATCTATCGTCACCACCTGCGACTCCTCGAGCGCTTCCATCAGCGCTGCCTCCGGACAATCCTAAACATCCACTGGACAGACTACGTGACTAATGTGTCTGTTCTGGAGCAGGCAGAGGTCACCAGCATTGAGGCCATGCTGCTGAGAATGCAGCTGCGCTGGGCAGGGCACGTCTCCAGGATGGAGGATCACCGCCTCCCTAAGATTGTGCTCTATGGTGAGCTTGCCACCGGCTGCCGCAAGAGAGGAGCCCCGAAGAAGAGATACAAGGACTCCCTCAAACAACACCTCAGCCTTGGCCATATTGACCACCAGCAATGGTCCGCTCTGGCCTCCAATCGGGAGGCATGGAGGCACACCATCTATAACACTGCCACTTCCTTCGAGAGCGCACGCAGGATCAGTGTGGAGGAAAAAAGACAGCACAGAAAGAACCGTGCCTCGCCAATACAGCCTGTGGAGACTTTCCACTGTGCCTTTTGCGACCGGACTTGCCTATCATGCATTGGCCTTTTTAGCCACCAGCGCGCTTGTAGCAAACGTGGGTAGAGCCCTTCTCAAATCTTCATTCGCGAAGCCCAGCCATGATGATGATAATTCAAATTAATTATGAACAGGCTTTTAAAGTAGATAGGGTTTTTTTCTTTTCATTATATTTTAATCAAAAGTTTTGAAGAGTTCCTTTTTAATATGGCAGGGATGTAACCTCTGGTTGCCACAGAATTAGATTTTTATGTCTGAAATTATGCAGAGGCTGATTTAAGATATGATGAAACCTATTCAAGTTACAGTTGTCTGGTGTACACTGTGGTAAATTTTGACCTTGTCAGGTGAAGACAGTTGAATTATGATCCAGTCTCTGTGAGAAATGATATGTCTACCATATTAGATTAATTTCCTGTAAACTTCACCATTTTGCATTACCAAACCTTGTAAATGTCATCTTTATCCATCATCATGCAATATTTTGATGCTGCTTATGGAGCAGTTCTCATTTAATTTTCAGCTTTTCTAGAGTTCTGCTTCACTTTTAAATTATGCTTTTCAAGTTCTGCATTTTTGTTTTTGTCTAAGTCTGCATGGTAACCATTAGAAAGTTAATTAATGTGACTTAGTTTCTCTGTAAATTATTCGACAGAACTTCTCTTTGAGAACGACTGGATTTTTTTTCCCTTTTTTCCCCCCATATTTTCTGTGAAGAAAAAAGGAATGCCCAAATTACTGTTGTAATTAAAGCAAAGACTGAAATGAGGAAAGTCAAAGATTTAATCTCATATTCAGTATTCTTTCTAACTAGCTGTCTGTCTTTAACTTAATTTGTAGCATTACTCTCTAATGAGTAGAACTTAGGTCTATGAAAGGAAAATAGAATAATTTACGGAAATATGAAAATCCAAGGACATATATTAAAAGGAAAACAGAGACCCTAAGGACAGGACTTTAAATCTGTAGTCCAAGTGCTTCCTTTTCTTCTGTGGAAACTATGTGTAAAAAGTAATGATGAGCAGGGTTTCGTGATAAATTACATTGGCTTAGCCAATCAAAATTACAAAAGAAATATCCTATTTCCCAAGGCTTATATGCGGTGGAAATTCTTGTCCATCTGCTTAAATCCTTCAGCTATTAACACTCTTGAGAAATTATGTTCCTAATGAGAATGCAGTGTTGTAGTTCAAGCTAATTTATATTGCAAATTTATCTTATTAAGCTGAATTCAAGAGGTGGATTTTGTTTCCTTTGTTTTTATTCCACTGTTAAATGATTTTTATCTGTCATGGTCTATCCATATAATATCTCCTTTCACTTAAACCATGTAAATGGGTAGTTTGGGTTTTTTTTCAGTTCAGTTTACCTTTTCAGCTCCTCATAATCAAAGGTGAGAATGTAAAGGTGTTGTCTTTAAATGAGTTTGCTCTAAGCCCTATCCTGCTGATTGTATCCATCCTCAAATATACTGCACACAAACAGATTTTCTACCTCAGTTTTTCAACAAAAATGTCTTTTGGAGTATATTGATCAAACTGTTTAACCTTGAATACAAAAAAAAGTTTGTTCAAAAGGAACTTTTCTCTCACATGTGAAAAAAAAAAAAGTAATTTTTTTTAGCTTCTTGTAAAGGCTTTTAATTGCATTTTAATTAAAATATCAAAAATATGATGTTTTATATAGGAGAAGTATTTCTAAGATCATGTTTTTTCCAGTTCATGCTATTAACGTACTCTTGTATTTTAAACCATTTTTTAACTTTCCCAGTCCTTATGAATATGGGTCACATTCATCTCTTATGTATTCTGCCAACAATGGCAAACACCTCTCCACTCTTCTGAGCTGGATTAGGTCAATATTTGGCTTCTTTAATCTACTCAAGCATTTTTCCATTTTAGTTCCAATCTGTTCTGTCATCTTTTTTGTTCAGTTTCTTAAGGATTATTTGACACCACTGGTATACGTTGTGGTAAGAGATAAAGAACAATTAAGGAGACTGTATGTTTCTGACAGCAATGTGTATGATGTCTTTGTTCTCAACATTTTTGTGGCTGAAATTATATATTCAAGGTAAAATACTCATGAAATGTAAAAAGAAAAGAAATTTGGAAAAAGATTAAGAAGGAAAATGACAGGTTTGATAAATAATGTATTACTTTAAAAAGCCTTTTTTTCCAAGTAATTTTGCTCCTCCTATGCTGTTCTTTATTATAATTATTCTTCTTCATGTCTAAATGGGTAGGTTCTTATTTTCTGTATGAATTGTCCAGAAGAGGGAGCCATGGACATGTATACTTAAACAGTATACTGCAAAATCAGAAAGAATAAACTTAATGTTTTCGTGAGATTTATATTGCAGTTCTTCTCCAAACTAGTGGTTGCTAGGTGACCTGTGGCCAACATATTGTAACCTAGCAGGAAGTACTGGGACAGCATTCACACAACCTTGTCAGGACACTGTAAACATCTGATGTTCATGGCAGTCTTAGAAATCATTAGGATATTGTTGTATTGGGGAACTTAGCATATATAAGGAGTACATTTGATGCTATTTCCATATCTCAGATGTTGAACTAACTTCATTATTTATTTGTGTGGTCAAGCCTGTACTTTAAACCACAAACTTTTTTTTTGTTATCATGAATTTGTGTGATAAGAAATGCTTTTGAAATTAAAAAGTTTTAGCTACTCTGTATAGGCAGGGCATTCATAGTGTAAGAAAATTGCATGCTATTTACTTTATCTTATAGATCAACAGTATATTCAGGAATAAGTTAAATTTTAAAGACTTTATGACATAGTTCACTTTTAAGATGAACACTAAGTTCAGAGGAAAGGAAGGGTATTATCTAGGGCTCAGCACAGAGGCTGAGGGCCACAGAGGAGCTTCCTATTTAACCCTCCAGAAATGCAGAGACCTGGAGTTCTGTGTTTATAAGCAACTTGTTAACCTTGGAAGATCATGGTGGAGTTATTGCCCTTGTTCATCTATACATGTGTGGTTTCCTTTCCTCTGCTGACATGAAGAAAATTCAACAAGCAGGCAGATTCCCTGAAATCTAAGTTCTTTATAAGGCACAATACCATACCGGGGGCTTGATATCAATGATAGGTATAGAAAAGTGCAGTAAAAGTCTGTTATTTCCTTTAGAAATAACTATATGTGTGGTTATATAGCTCCTACAATCAACTCCTGCTCAGATGTTCATTCATGTTTAGATTTACATTTGCATTAAGCTTGACAGCACTATTTTTATAGTTTTTCAATGTATTTCAAACATTACAATCCACTGACTTAAAATCACTGCGTTATCTGGTAGATAGCAACAGGCAATGGCCCACATGTGCAGACTCCTTGCTTCCTGAAGCATGTTTGGCTAGTGCCACTACAGGCCATGGCTGCTTCTGTAGTGATATGCCAACATGTTGGGCAAGGTGATTCAGTTGACTGTACAAATCCTTTGCTTACACATCATATCACACATTGGAACAGTTTCCCTTTTGAAAAAGCCCTGTTTGGAGCCTGACATTGAAGCTGACCAGTGTCGTTAAAGACCAGAGAGTGGCAGTGCATCTGTCACCACTGACACCTATTCATCAGGGCTTGTTTCTACAAATTCCATCTGCAGTGATAACCATGATTCCTAGCAATGCTAATGTGTATCAATAATTTTCCATTTATGCAATCTTGAATGATCTGGGAGTGCCATCTTGACTATGGCATCAGGTAGAAGGGCTATTGAAATTACAGTACAGAAGAGAAGAAAGGAAACCTATCGATATGTTCTACTGTTCTGAGACTGAAAACTAACAATAGTCTACAATGACCAGTGAAGGTTAAAAATATCAACTAATTCTTGGAAATATTAGGGGCAATCTTAGGATTTCCCTCTTCCTGACTCAATTCTCCTTCATTCTACTATGTGAAAATGTTGTAAGTAAAATACTTAAAGTACAATGCCCGCTTTAATATTTCATTCAAGTCTTGTGTGTGTTTAGTTGATGTGTCTTATGAATACCCGCCCCTTACATCTCACATTGTGGTAACGGACACTATATAGATAGACAGAGTTATTAGACCAGATGTCCTAGTAAATGGTTTCTATTTAACAGATTGTAAAATGCTTCCAGAGACTGTGCATCTTAATTAGGCAAACCAGTTTTTAAATCCATCCTTAGCCAAATAAAAAGGTAAGCATGCTCTGTGCTCCCCTTATTTTCAGATTCTGAATGGTAGCCTAACCCATTCTGTCAGAAATGTTTTCTGAAGATGCATGCTAATAAAGGTCTTATTTTACTCTGTGGCCAGCTTAAAACTGAAAGCCCAGATGATCGCAGCAGCACAGAACAAAAGCTTCAAAGAATACTTCTGATTTGGTATTAATTTATGCATAATGTGGACATAATTATTCATCAGGAGCTGTGTGAAGTATGAAATCTGATAACATTCTAAATAGCAACAGATTTGAAATTCTATCAAGTCTTTAGATATCATGATTACTTCTTAATGGCTAACTTCAGTTTTTACTTAGCAGTAAGTATATATTATATATATATACAAATCTCTTACTATGAGAGATGAAGTAGCAAAGGGAGAATCCATTTCCAGCTTCTTCTAGTTATGTTCAGTCCTTTAGAAAATCTGTATAGCAGTCTCTGTCTGAAATGATTAAAAAATCAATAACACATTCTTTTTTGAGAATTGTGTTTTGATAACCTTTCTACAAGTACTGTTCTAGACATCCTTTACCACTTGCCTGGCTGCATTATCTGTAATTGTCTTTTAATAGACTGAGACTAAATTATTAGAAAAGAATTACATCACCAGGGAGTAAGGGTTGTCAGATACCAGTGAGATGTAATACATCAAATGCTGTTGTGTACAGCCTTATCTATATGCTGTTTGTTTGGCGTTTTTTTGTTTTTTTTTTTTTTTTTTTTTTTT
>VXBX01004178.1:598279-638303 GCA_013400415.1 Scytalopus superciliaris | reverse complement strand
AAAAAAAAAAAAAAAAAAGGCTGTCTGAAAATTACCCCCAAATTTACTGTCAGGACAAAGTAACTTTGCATTACTATTACTGAACACTGAAGACGGGGTGGTGCCTAGGCCAGATGAGTGTCTGGACAATAGAAAGAGTCTTCCTCCATAGGTCAGTGCTGGCTAAGGTGAGGGTCACCTACAAAATCCTAGGTTTTGTCAGAACCCTGAGCGCAAGGGAGGGGAAACCCAACCTTCGTATGTGAGATACACTTTGCATGTAGAGCTAATGGGCTGAAGTGCAGAGAGTGAGTGACAGCGTGGAGTGACTGCTCTCACTGTGACAAGTCTTCCTTTTTTTATGGGCAGAGGGACTCACAGTAAGAAAATATATGTGATGGAGAAGCAAAAGTGCATTAGAACAAAGTAATTTCTTATTTAGTGAAAAGAGGAATGCATATTTGCTTCACAAGTTAGGGAACCTGATTTTTTCTTCCTATTCTCCAGTGTGCTTTTATATTTCAGGACAAACAGGAATTTGTTTTGGCACTGCTTTATATGGGTGCACTAGAGGGGAAAGCCTCTGTATAATATCACCATTCCCCAGGGCACCTATGCACAGGATAGAGTTTAGCCACATGAGTTTATTTTAGGCCTCCTGATATTTTATTTTTTTAAATTTATCGTGATGCCCATCACTCTGTGTTTTACTGATGTTACACTCTGTAATTATTTCCCTTAATACTTAGACTGCACTTGATTTTTAGGAAAGAAATAACATGAGAAAAGATTTCTTGAATGGACAATCTGTCTGTGTAACAATCAAAAATACAGCAGAAGATTCTCTGTGATTTTGTCTGAGAAGGGAGTCTAAATTTCAGAAGCTGAAGTCTCAGGTGCTTAACGTATGAATCTGGGGGAAAATATATATATTCAGGTGTTTAAGAGAAAAAAAAAAACATTGTCACAATAGGCACACTACTTTTTGTCAAGCACCACAAATAAATTGGTTTGACTTTTTTTGGGCCAAGATGTTTGTATCATCAAGTTCATTATTTATAGAATCCTGAACAAAATAATGGTTTTAGGCACAATACTACATGAAATATTGCCATTTATCCCCAAAGGCAGGGGAGGTAATGTGGATTCTGCCATTGATCTCTAGTTCTAGGACCTGTCTTTTGGAGTCTTTGAGAAATGAAGGTCAGAAGCTGAGCTTCTCTGATGGTTTTGGAAAAGCATAACTAATTAAAAATACCTTTTTATATTTAACTTCATAAGATAGTAGTTCTTGAAAAACATTAATGAGAATCTGAGACCTGCTGTAATCAGTGGGAGTTCTGTGATTCACTGTGTTAGGGCCAAGATTTCATCAGCTGTGAAATTCCCTACATGTTGCTTTTGCAAGTACTTTAAAGAGAAAGAAAACAAACCTGAAAACTGAATGACATAATGACATGCTGAAACATTGGGCCAGGTGAAAGCCACCTTGCAAAGCTAACGCAAAATGTAATTGCTGTGCTGATTTTGAAAAACATTAAGAGGTGTACAGCTTTTGTATTTTATCTGATTTGGTAATTTATAGCCCTAGAAAGTCATGGTGCAAAAAATATTTTATAGAACTCAGTTGTTTGTTTCAATAAATTGGGAATATCTCAGAGGAGGAAGGGGAAGGTTATTTTTGTATCAGAAGACAGAAACACTTATCAGTTATCCATATTATCCACACTGTGCCCATGCAGCAGAACTCCACTTGGAAACAGAAAAAACCTAGCTCAGAGCTCAAACCCAAGTTTGAATAACCTTGAGAAATCTGTATTTTGCCTTTTCTCTAGATACTAGGCCCAAGAAAAATGAGAGAGATTTGTAGTACAAGTTTGATTTATGTTTCCATTTATTTTAGCATTGGAAAGGAGAGAATGAAGCTTATAATAGAATAAAATTTACACAATTAAGTCTGAGGTTGGTCCTGAAGCCAGCTACTTTGAAAACTCTCTCCTCTAGATGACCATTTGATCTGGTTGCTGAAACTTCTGTGAATATTCCATGGCCAGCGGCAGTTAAATAATTTATCCTGCAAGAACTTTCTAAACAAAACCCCACTGTATTCATGCATGTGAAACAACTATGGCATTAATAGGCATTTGATTTTCTCATCCAAATAAATAAATAAATTAATTGCTTGATCAAGTTAAAGCATGTTCTGTGTATCTTATGCATGGTGAGCTGCACTGAAACATAATACTTTCAGTCAATTGCTTGTTTGTTGTTCCTTGAACTCTTCATGATTATGGCTGCTAGATGTGGACTGGCATATTGTTTGCATTTTTAGAGGAAAGATACACCTGAAGTTTTTGAAGTAAAAGACACAGTCAATAATTTCATAGTGTAATGGCTTGTCAAACTTGCAACAAGTGAACTGCAGATTGAAATGTTTGCTTCCAGAAGAGTACCAAAATAGGTCTGACATTTCTAGACATGGAGAACGCATGGGCAATATCCTTTTCCTAGATATTTGTTCCACATATTAATAACTTCCACAAGGTACACACATTATTTGTAATCTGATTACATGAATTTTGCAAGCAGCATCCTTGTTTCCAAGGAGTTCACAGACAGACTTCTTTAGACACAATTCTTTCTTTAAAAGAACTGAAAAATTAATTGAGATTTGGTAAAGGACTTAAAATGAGGATTGGAAGCATGAAAAGAAATTAAGTAAGATTATATGGTCATTGGATTAATTTTTGGATACATTTGTACCGATTAAAATTGTGTCTATATATTTTATTATTACTTCCTTTTTATAAGATTGTATGTAGTAGTTAGCACTGAGAATGTTTTAAGAAAGTAAGAATGATGTCATGTCCAACTCCCAAAGAGAGGGGTTTTGGATACTATGAGATTATAGAAAAAAGGTGAAGATTATAATACAGGTGAAGATGACAAGGGTAATGTAACTCTTGAATTATTCAAGAGCCTAAAAATGAAGCAACTGTATCAACTTTATAAGGCTGTAACCAGAAAGAGAATTAAAGAAGAAGATAGTTTGACCAAACCAGCGAGATTAAAAATATTTTTTGAGTGATCTTAATGAGAACAAGATGTCTGTCCGTGAAATGAAGTGATGTTATAAGTAGCTCTTTGCCAAGGTATGAGTGTTAACTGCACTGTAATCTAGGAGAAAGAAGCAATGAAAAGGCAAAAATCAGATGGTTGTAACAGCTTGTTTGCTGGATGAATCTATAACTCTTGGGTTGCAGGCCTGGGTACTGGGAGGTCATTGGAAGTGATAACTGAATAGAACTAGTTTGACAAAGGAGTTTAGTTCAAAACTGGGAAAATTTTAAACGATCACACTCTAATTACATTGAGATAGAAGTTTAATTTTCAGAGAGCCCCTGCAGAGAACTCAAAAGTTTAGAGATGTAGGCAATCACTAACTGTGTGCATTTAATGAAAGCAAGTGCTGGATTCTGCACCTGGAACAGGGTAACCCAGATTGTCTGTATAGACTGGGGAATGAGATGCTGGAAAGCAGTTCCTTGGAAAGGGCCCTGGGGGTGCTGGTCGATGGCAAGTTGAATGTGAGTCAGCAGTGCCCTGGCAGCCAGGAGGGCCAACCCTGTCCTGGGGGGCATCAGGCACAGCATCGCCAGCTGATCAAAGGAGGTGGATTATCCTGCTCTGCTCTGCACTGGAGCGGCCTCACCTTGGATATTGTGGGCAGTTTGGGGCACCACAATATAAGAGAGATATTAAGCTATTAGAAAGATTTAGGTTATATATCAAGAAAAACTTTCTCACTCAGAAAAAAAGCCTGCACTGAAACAGGCTTCCCAGGGAAGTGGTCACAGCACTAAGACTGACCGAGTTCAAGAAGCATTTGGACAATGCTCTCAGGTGCATGTTGTGATCTTGGGGACTGTTCTGTACAGGGCCAGGAGTTGGACTCGATGATCCTTGTGGGTCCATTCCAACTTAGTGTATTCTCTGATTCTGTGATATTCTATGATTATGTTGTAGAGCTACTAACAATGCACGGAAATCTCTTTTAATACAAATTTCTTAATCCAAGGATTTTCAAAGTATTTATGACAGTATTTTAATTAAGATCCAGTTGGATTTTATATGATCCAGTGCTTTTCACACTGGTCATAGAATTTTGGAATGACACAGCTTGAGTCTGCTGACACATGAGGTAAATCTTCCCTGATGATTTTTGGGAAGGTGCAGCATATTGCTCTGCAGTAGTGTAGCATCAGAGAAGGTGCTTTACCTGGTAACATTTCATATGGTCAGAAAGTGCATCTGAGGAAGAAAGTATATTTTATTATTCACATTTTATTTTTGTTAAGTGAGGAAAGTACAGGTAAAAGTCCTGATCAAAACCAAACCAAACCAAACCAAACCAAATAAAAAACCACAAAACCAAAAAAAAAACCACAACCAAACAAACCAACCAAAACCAAAACAAAATCCACAAAACCAAACCAAACCAACAAAATCCAGTAATAAAACAGCAGGATGCAATGAACAGAGACTTAAATGATTAGTCAAAAGTTTTTAAAAGAGATGGAAAATGATCCCAGACTCTGAGAAGACCTGCAAGCCTTTTCCTTATCCTGACAAGATATTTTTTCAGTTTGTTGTTATTTTCCTTCAGAATTCATTTTTTCATATAAAAATTCTAAAGCAATTTTTTCAAAAGAAAGGCTAGATTCTAAATAAAATTCAAAACTTTTTGAATTGCTTTCGGTCTTCCTGGTAGTAAAGGGAGAAAATGCTGATGCAGAGTTAAATTTTGTTTAATGTCTTTGATGCCATGTCAGTAGGTGGTCATTGTCACAGCTGAGCTGCCAGAACACTGTGTGAAAAAAATCAGACCTCTTGGAGTGCTGCTGCTTTTGTCTTTCTGATTTTAGGTTTAACAAGGCTAGATATTTGACAAGATCTGGGAGTAGTGCATACTGTGTTTTGAGCAAAATTTGAGCAAGCTACAAAAAGATTATTGCATATTTTACAAGCTTTATTTTTTTTTTTTTCTAAAGTTACATTTATTTTAGTTATTAGAGAAACTCACTATAGAAGACAGATGATTGGAGATTGGTTTATATAACCAAATCTACATGAGTCATAAGAACAGCTAGAGACTTCCTTTCTAAAGAACAGAGATCTGACAGAATGTGACGTAATCCTATATGCAAATCTTATATTGACAACTGTCTGCATACTGAGATTCTACATACCTGTCAATAAGTAAGATTTATTTTATTGTATTTTTGTTTTTCAGGGGTTTGATGCATCTCAGGTCTCTGAAATTTTCTTTTCTGTGCAATCTGTTCTTTCTGCTAATGTGCTCTAACTAGATTCATATATTTAATGAGAACTTTCCCTTGAAATCAGATCGCTGATAACAACTACATGGCACTATTACTTTCCCATCACTGCTTTGATCCTGTTATTGCATTCTATCTTGCTCCCTCTCATCATGTTAAGGTTTGTTACATTTATCAGAGAAGAGAAAAGCTGGAGACTGTTATGCTGTTTATAAACACAGAACAGTATTTTAAATTATGATACATTTGTTTAGACAACTAAATAGATTATTTGCATCTAAAATGGAGCATCAAAGATTAGAAATACTGGTTAAATTAACAAATTTTTATTAACAGATAAGATCTTTAGAGAGAATGTAAAGACCTTTTAAAGACTTAAGAATGTCACTACCATAGTGATGGTGAAGAGTGGTACACAGCAAAGGCCTGTGGGCAATAAAAGCATTTACCCCAAAACATGAAGCTTTGGATGAGCTAAACTGTTGCTGCTGTTTCTGTGTCTGACCTCCCTTTTCCTTCTGAGTGTTTCCTCTATAAGGGCAAGCTGTTATTGTATTGAGAGCAGAGTAGCAGAATGTTAGTATAGAAAGAAATGAACTGCTGGTGAAAAATATTTTCTGTAAATGGTTAAAATTTTTTTCTGGATGAGATTTCAAAGTTCAGAGAGCTAAGAAGAGCCTTGTAAAAGAAGGTTAAAGTATGTCTGCATCAAGTAAAAATAAAATAAAAAAAAAAAAAGTGGTTTGATGATTCTTGTGCAACATTTTTACCTGGAACAATTATATAGCAAAGTCAAAAGACTTAAGACTTGTGGTACTCTCTATTATTCATTACAGAGGAAGTTGCAGTCTATGCTGCAAGGAGCATCGCTGTCATGTTCATGATTAATGATTGTGGCATTTATGTGGAATTGGGCAGCTTTCAGTTTCAAAAAGCTGTATCAATAAGACAGATACTTAGGGAGAAAAAAAAGGAAAAACTAAACCACTGACAGTAAGACTTTGTAGGTTCCACAGCTTAGCTGAGTTTTTTTTTAATCCATGTAATTTTTAACAGGAGTTTTCCTGGGACTGGGTGAAATGTTGCTGAATTCTCAACTGGATATGGTAAATCACACATTTTTGTTTAATTTTTCAGTCTTTGTGGCAACTCTTTGTCTGTTGTGCGTGTTTCCTTGACCAGTAGTGTGTCAAGAGAAAGGTAGTCATGGGAGTGCCACTTTATAGATATTCTTTTGGCAGAAGATCCTTCACCTGTGTGCAGAATCACATTCCTTTCTCAAGCTCAGATTCAAGCTAAGCCTTCTCCTCCTCTTCTATGGTCCGAAAGGTAATGGTGCAGATGGCTGCAACTGCACTGATAGATTAAAATTAAACATGACAGGAGTGTAAATTTTAATGGTTTCTTTGTCTCTTCTTGGCACAGACCAGACACTTACTAGTGAATGTATTAAATACAGTTACAAAAGATGCAGCCAAACAGTGTATAAACCCTAACGTTCTGAAAGGACAGGAAGGTTCAGGAGTGGCACAAAAGCTCCTATTCCCAGATCACAGAAATGAGATAGGACCTACTGTACAGTCTCCATCACCTTCTTTAAGCCCATTATCAACTCCTAACAATTATTAATAGTTGTCAGAATTCTTGCATGAATTATAACCTTGGCATTTCTCATGGTTATTTCTATAACATTTGGGTATGAATAGCTATTTTTGAAATAATCTGTTAAAATAAATCAGAATAAAAAGGGAACATAGAAAGACCTTGAATAAAATTCCATTCCTGGAACAAGTATTGGGCAAATAATGAGTTATCCCATCTACTAAGCTCCTATGTCCTACTAACAAAGGGAAACAGAATTGAACAGGATTCCTGTCTATTTTGACTGGATTTTTTTGACTTTCAAACAGTTCTCATAGGGCATTCTCATGGTTTTCGTTTGGCTAAAAGCAGATGGTTTTCATTGTGGCAAGGCCAGTGAAAGATTGCTTATGCAAAGTTTCTTATTTCAGCACAGAAACTTAGTATTATGGCTTAGTTGAACTTGCATGCATAATGTCAGGTAGACAGAAATCAATGTAATTTAATTCAGAACAGCAGCTAAGAAAGCATCACAGAACTGATGTTCAGACTGGTCAAAATTCAAATCAAGATATCAAGGCTTTCCATTCATGGAGCACTGTTCTGAAGTTAGCTCAAAGCTTGTTGCACTGAAAGGATGGAAAGTGATCTGAATGAATTTAATTAGAGAAGTATTTCATGAAAAGGAAACAACCTTAAAAGCATCTGTCAAGCCTTTCCTCTTAAACCATTTGACAGATGTTTGCACAGTTTAGTGAAAAATCTTTAGCCATCAAAGAAAATGGTTACCATCCTTTTTCTCTTCAAGTTCTTGGGTTGGCAGTAGCACAGTAGGTGGTGCTGGGCATGGCGCATCTCTGCCCTTTCCTAAGGGTTGGCTTGAACAGCCCAGAGTCTAGTCCAGATGGGATTGTTTGCCTTGGATGCTTTGGAGAGGAAAGAACAAGGCCAGAGGGTGGTGAATCTAAAAGCTGGAATAGGAAACAAATTAGTTTAGTTGCTGGAAGGGGCTGATCACTTCCTGAGTAGAACTGATGAGCTGCCAAGGACTGTCATAATGAAACATGCCAAAGCCTCCTGGGGGACTGCGCTGCAGACTTCCCTCTCAACGTGCCTTTGAAGGAATTTTGAACAGACTGATGCCAGACAAATTGTTATTGCTCCACTCTTCTCCTTTCATTGTAAATGCCAGAGTTATTTATTTGAAAAGGCCTAGGACTGTGACATCTTTCTAATGTAAAATGTGGTGGTTTATTGTGTTTGAATCAAATTTTATTTATGCCTCAAATTGGCAAGATAGAGTGTGAGACTTTAATTTTGCACCTGACTATCAATTAGTCAGGCATTAAAAGCAGTTTAAGCAGAAAAGACTGGATAGACACTACAAGCATGGGAAAGATTATTTTTTGGTTGCTTAAATAAAAATATTTTCTGTTTAAAGACAATCAATTTGCATAATAATGTCACTTTAGTTGCGATATTTTGATTTCTTACCATATGTTTTGGTTCATCTTTAAAGGAAAAAACCCAAACACATAGTTTCAGATCATTTTTAGTAGTACTAATAAAACACATCTGTTATATTAATTTAGGTATTCTATTGGTGAACAGTGCCATGTATTCTGAAGGTTTTTGCTGGTTATTTTTGCCTCCTCTTTTTAAAACTCATGTGGATACTGTTATTTATCCTTTGGTAGCATTGCACAGCTAGAATTTTTCTTTGTCCCCAGACTTTTTTTCATTTTGTAGTAAATTATTTTCCAGTTCAAAGTTTTGATAGTTTAATGTAGACATCACTTTCTATTCTTTCAATAAGTCCATAGTGATGATTATCTAGGTGGAAGCCTAGCTTTAATTTGTTTTTACTGGTGTTTAAAGTAGTACTTTAAGTAATAATAATAATCTGAAGTAATAAAAATGTTTTTTTAAAGAGTGGAAAATAAAAATTTTATTGTGTTATTGCTAAAGACTAGAAGATGAGAGAAATTGTTAAATTTGAACATGCAAAGTAAAATAGATACTGAAGAAGTTTTATATAAAAGGAATTAAACCCACGGCTTTCTGTCTCTTTCCTATAGCCTGAATACATGCTTTGTGTAGTCAATATCAGAGACAGCATCTTCAGAGAATCAGTTATTTAAATACAGCAAGAGATGTGTTAAAAATGTTATTCAGTTACAGATTCATTACTAATTCTACTATTACTAATCCGTTACTAATTCTACTAATCCTATAATAGGGAATGTATCATCCCATTATAAGCACAAATGGTTTAGTGTCTTTGCTTTCAATGTCTAAGCTTAGGCCTGGATGATCTCATAAAAAAAGAGACAGTTTAGAGACAAAGCTGAATATTCCATATCTTATTATTGATTTTCTTTTTATGTAAAATTCTGTACTTCTCAGCACAAAATTAATTATAGGAAAGGTAGAATTTCTGGTCTAGTCTGTCCAAGAAAATTTACTAATTATCTAAGGGTTATTCTCAATTTTTTTTTCTGTCTTGTCTACAAAACCAAAAATGATTCTATAAGTTACTATAGATATTATGACTAAATTTTCAATTTTTTATTAAAAATTCTTTCTTTTGGATCATTTCTTAGAAGGTTTCATTTAGTGTCTGAAAAGTCCTATCCAGCTATGTTTCTTCTGCCTCCTCTGACATCATTAAAGCTTTGGCATGACTTTCGGGTTTCATCCCAAGTTGAAAGCATTGTTATAGTTTCCTGTCAGAAGGAAAATCTGCAGATTTTGCTGACATTCATGACCCCTGAGACTTTCTTCCATTGCCCGAACATTTCTATCTAGTGCCCTCTGAGGTGCCTTGGTGTCTGCTGCAGGGTCTTCACATACTTCTTTCTCCAGGAGGGAATGTTTCCATAAGTCCTGCACTGTATCTGCCAGCTTCATGCAGATGTTTCAGCGTGTCCCAAATGCCACCAGGTGCTTATAGGTGGGCAGCTGAAGTCAGCTTTAGTTTTGATTGATGTGCCAGGAAGATGAAGCTTGCAATCCATGATGAGAGCTCAAATTCCTCAGAGGAGACTTCAAATATTTCCTCTCTTTATTTTCTGTTGTCTACCAGTATAACCATAATTTCTGCACATTTACTGTAAAAAGTAATTTCTTTCACTTACACAGCCAGAAAATGTTATCCAAGCAAAGTCAGCACCCAGGTGTCATAAAACAAAGCATTATAGTTGCACAATAAGAGTAGAGATTAAATAGGAGCTTCATTGATACAATCTATCAAATATAGTTCTTATTTTCATCTCTTTTTTTTTTTTACCTGTCACACTGCCATTATTGCAGTTTTGTTTTTCCTTGAGTTGTATTGAATTTTAGTAAAGTCTGGTTTAATCCCAGAGAGGAGCCAAGCTCACTGCCCAGCCAGAAAGATAGGGGAGGGAACTGGGTGAATAGAAGCTGGAAAAGTTGTGGGTTGAGATAAAGACACTTCACTAGGGAAAGCAAAAGCCACACACAGAAGTAAAGCAAAACAAGGAATTAATTCACCATTTCCCATGGGTAGGCAGCTGCTCAGTTGCCCCCAGGAGAGCAGGGACCCATCACATGTAATGGTTACTAGGGAAGACAAACAACATCAGTCCAAACATCCCCCCCTTCCTCCTCCTTCCCCCCACTTTACATACTGAGCATGATGTTCTGTGGTATGGAATATCCCTTTGGTCAGTTTGGGTCACCTGTCCTGGCTGTGTCCCTCCCAGCCTCCCGTGCTCTCTGAACTTCCTCACTGGCATGGCAGTACAAAAATCAGAAAAAGGCCAGTCTCTGTGTAAGCACTGCCCAGCAATAACAAAAATATCTCTACATTATGAACCCTGTGTTCAGCACAAATCCAAAACACAACCCCAGTCAATGTGAAGAAAATTTACTCTACTTCAGCCAAAACCAGCACATTGGCAAACAGAATTTCATTTCTGTAAATTTAAGGAAGATGCAGGAATTAGTGTAATTTTAAAATGCTATCTGGATAACCAGTACTCTTGTCTTCCAGAAGAAATTAAGTTTAAAGAAAGTAAGCTGAATTCTTGGCAGAAAATAAGTTGTTTAAACTTTTGGCAGAACAATTTCTTCTCTTATGAGAAGAAATAACACTTCTACTATGGGAAAGCAGAGTGAGGTAAACACGTTCTCAAAAGTATAACATAAAGGAGCAGGACATGTAAAGGAAATAATATTCTCTCTTAAAAGCTTGAACAGATGTTTACATCCTAAACTGCAGTAGCCTAAATTTACTGCAAGAGACTGAATGGAATCAGAAAACAAGTTTTTTTCTGTTTTCTTCTTCTTCTTTAGGGTAAGTGATGGTGGAAAATAAAAGCCTGTATATACCATGCTTTGGGGACTATGCCTAAATAAGACCAAAGACTTTTGGGGAAAAATGCATATTATATAACTTCTCCTTATTTGAGCCATTTGTTCCTGACACACAAAGACAATGTAGATTATTTATTAAACGACCTGTTCTTTTAAATTAATTATTCTGTTCTATCTGCTACTTCTTACCTCTGTTTCTCTGAATGAATATCTGTTAGCTATTTAGATGCTTTTGAGAGTTTCCTTATGTACTTGATGATGATCAAAGGAGGGATTTTTTTTATGGTGTTAAGCCCATGAAGATGCAGATAAGCACCAATGAGAATTAGATACTTAGATACTTTTGAAAATTTCATTTGATGACTTAAGAGCTGGAAGTTCCCTTAAAAATCTAGTCATGTATACTTATGCCTGTCCATATTACTGAAAGGAACTGTGAATCAGGATTTATGTAATGATTTTTTTTTCAGCTGATTTACAAGCCTTTGAGAACAGATCAAAATTCACTTTGATTGATTTTCCAAATGGACATTGAATCATTCTTTCATTATCCTCTTAGTATCAGATGAATAGCTGGATAACAGGAAAGGTACCCCATTCTTTCATTATCCTGTACAGAAGAGGGAAAGCAGTAAAGTGCTGAGAAAAATGGCACAGAGGGGGAACAAAATTGTAATAAGGATGTTTCTAGTCCTGCTATTCATTCTCTATTGTAGGTAGACAGCTAAAAACAGGCTAGGGGGCTATTATACTATGTGAAATATATTATTGAAACATACAGAGAAACAGAATGGCAGTTTAACCAAAAACCAAAGTATACTTTTCTTCTCTTTATTTTTGTTTCCCAGTGCCCTAAGAGAAGAAGGCTGAGCTGTGCATGAATCTTCTTCATGCACCACAAGTTCAGTCAGTGACAGAACATCCAGAGCTGTGTTTGTACTAATGGTCCTTAGCAATTGAAATGTTCAGATCCTGTGGCAAAGACCTGTGCTATCCATCATCTCAGTCACAGCTGTTCATACTGTGAGAATTTCCTTGTGCTCCATAACTATCCCAGTCTCCAAATGAATGTGTGATACCCAAAGAGCAGAATGACAGCTGCCAGGGTATGTGTTGAGCTTCAGAGTATTATGAAGAATTTTAGGCTCTTTATAAATGGAGCTTTATCCTAACAGTTTGGTTCTCTAGGAATCTTGGATTTCACTCAGAGGTACATGTCTGGATGTCATGTCCTTCCCAGTCCTAGCTGCCACAGGGCTCTGTGGGATTTCTGAAACAGGCATAATTTTAAAGTGCCATCTAGGCAGGTTTGAATTATGTTTTAGTTTATAATGGCTTCTGTCATAACAAGCATTAGAAAACTGGAAAATCAGATTAAAGTTAGTCTTCCACTCTTGTTCCTAAAATGCATAGAACTTGGATCTGCAGCTGAGGCTGTGGTATCTATGCATTTTTGGATTACATTAATTTAAATACCTTTCATTTTGTCTTAGCAGTAACTGAAGAAAATGGAGAAAAAATACCTGCACACTAAAAAAACTTAAATGTTTTTGTTTCTAGAATATTTTCTGATCTGGTCCAGGGAGTTCTGCTGAAAGTTTCTCAATCTTTTTCTTTTCTATTTTCTTGTATTAATTACTTTTTAAACTCTTGTCTCACTGTTAGGCACTTTTTCAGTGTAATATCTTTAAAAGCCTCTAGACTTTTTTCTGCAAAATGTTGACAAAATCTGTGTTAGAAAACACATGTATGTGTATTTACTCCTGTTGCTAATTTGCAGGCCATAGCTAGCACAGGTTTTAATTCAGTTCTAACTATCTGGTTCAATCCCTTGGATTACTGAAGGTCATAAAAGGATAAAGACACATATCAATAATTTACACCATTTAAAATTGAAAAGAACAACAGCAGAAGTAAGAAACGAAGAGTCAAAAAGACAAAAATTATAAACATTGATTTTCCTCTCTGATTCTTTTTGATCTTTGGCAATCTTTTGTGAATACTAATTTACTTATTTTTTTCACAAGGATAGTACATGCAAAAGCCATTGTATTCAAAATGCTTCTTAACTATTCGTGTTTCATTTTACTGGTTGTGCAGCATTTGGGTTCTTTAAGCTCAAAGGTGATTTCTTAATTGAGCAATGAATTTTTGAACATTAAATATATAAAATTTATAAATTTATACTTCTTGTTACTAAAATAAAGTCATTGATGAACTTGCATATATGCTTCACTTTATACATTTCACTGTCTTCTGCTTCCAGGAAATTTAAGGAGGCTGTGAACCATAATAACTTTTTACTTGATCTCTCTTGCTGCGCCTACAAAATCTCATGGAGACCTCTTGGCAATAACTCATCCGGAGTGCAGGAGTTCCTCTCACTGTTTTTTTTCTTACTGAAAATCTCACTGAATCTGAGTCAGCAGTGCCCTGGCAGCCAGGAGGGCCAACCCTGTCCTGGGGGGCATCAGGCACAGCATCGCCAGCTGGGTGAGGGAGGGGATTGTCCCGCTCTGCTCTGCACTGGGGCAGCCTCACCTTGGATATTGTGGGCAGTTTTGGACACTGCAATATAAGAAAGACATTAAGCTGTTAGAGAGTGTCCAAAGGAGGGCCACAAAGATGGTGAAGGGCCTCGAGGGGAAGTTGTATGATGAGTGGCTGAGGGCGCTTGGTTTATTCAGCCTGAAGAAGAGGGGAATGAGGGGAGACCTCATTGCAGTTACAACTTCCTTGTGAGGGGAAGAGGAGGGACAGGCACTGATCTCTTCTCTGTGGTACCAGGGACAGGACCTGAGGGAATGGACTGAAGCTGTGTCAGGAGAGGTTTAGGCTGGATTTTAGTAAAAGGTTCTTCCACCAGAGGGTGATTTGTAACTGGAACAGGCTCCCTAGAGAAGGGGTCACAGCACCTATCCTGACAGAGTTCAAGAAGTATTTGGCTGATACTCTTAGGCATATAGTGTGACTCTTGGGGATGGTCCTGTGCAGGGCTAGGAGTTGGACTTGTTGATCCTTATGGATCCCTTCCAACTCAGCATATTCTGTGATTCTCTGAAAGTCACACATATTGCTCTTTTTGTATTCTCTAACAAAAGAAAGTTCTTACATATAAATATATGTATGTTAAAGAAGAGCACTTCTTAGAGCACTTTTAGCCCATGCTTGAAAATTATGTTCCAGTACTATCCTCCAGAGTGACTGTAGCAATGCAATTTTTATTACATCATAAAAGGTTAAAAGCCAACAAAAGAAAAGTTTCAGGTGGAGGTAACTTGATATTTAGTATCCTTCGATGATTTGATCAAGAAAACATTGCATTTCAGAAGGATCTAGTGACAGGACAAGAGGGAACAACTTTACGCTCAAAGAGGGTAGATTTTGATTAGATATTGTGAAGAAATTCTTTAAGAGTGGTGAGACAACAGAACAGGTTGCCCAGAGAACTCCAGTGGACTCCAAATCCTTGGAGCTGTTCAAGGACAGGCTGGATAGGTCTTTGTGCAACCTGGTCTAATGGAAAGTGTCCCTGCCCTTGGGTTGACTATGTATCAGTCAATCAGGAATACACTATAGAAAGAATCTTTTTTAAAAGAACAACAAAAACCCCAGGAGATATCTAAGAGAAGCTGTTATCTTCACAAGAAATTAAGCTGCCTTTCCTATTTGTTTTAGATTCAGTCTGTTGCATTTTATCTGCTTATACGATTATCCTCACTTTTTAATATAGTTTCCTCTCTATTTGTATTATGAAAATTCATTTATCACAATTATATTTCATTATGGCCTGTATCTGTGGTGGGTTGACCCTGGCTGGGTGCCAGGTGTCCACCAAAGCTGCTCTGTCACTCCCCTCCATATCTGAACGGGGTAGAGAAAATAGAATGAAAGGCTTTTGGATTGAGATAAGGATCACTTACTGTCACAAGAAAAACAGAATTGACTTGGGGAAATTAACTGAATTTGTTACCAATCAAATCAGAGTAGGGTAATGAGAAATAAAAACTAAATCTTAAAATGTCTTCCTCCCACCCCTCCCCTCTTCATGGTCTTACCTTCACTGCTGAATTATCTACCTCTTCCCTGCTTTAGTAGCACAGAGGGCTGGGTCATAGAGGCTGTGGTCAGACACGTCTCTGCTGCTCCTTCCTCCTCAGGGGGAGGACTCCTCACACTCTTGCCCTGCATCATCGTAGAGTCCCTTCTACAGGAGACAGTCCTTCATGAACTTCTGCAATGTGACTCCTTCCCACGAGCTGCAGTTCTTCATTAACTGCTCCAGCACAGGTCCCTTCCATGGGATGCAGTCCTTCAGAAACAGGCTGCTCCATTCTGGGTCATCCAAGTGTAAGAAGTCCTGCTGGCAAACCTGCTCCAGCATGGGCTGCTCTCTCCACAGGTCCACAGGTGGTGCTAGAATCTTGCTCCAGCTTGGTCTTCTCACAGGGTCTCAACCTCCTTTGGGCATCCACCTACTCCAACAGGGTGCAGGTGGATCTCTGCTCCACTGTGAACCCCTGTGAACTGCAGTGAGGCAGCTTGTCTCTCACCAGGGTCTGAATCATGGGCTGCAGGGGAATCTCAGCTGCAACACTTGGAGGACCTCCTTCCCTTCTTTCTTCAGTGACCTGGGTGGATGCAAAGCTGTTGCTATTGCAGATTCTCACTCCACTCTCTGGCTGCTGATGCTATAGCAAGATAACTTCTTTCCCCTTAAATATGTTACCCCAGAGGTGCTACCATTGTCACTGATGGACTTGGCCAAGAACAGGCTTGCCTGGGAGCCAACTGGCACTGGCTTCACTGGACATGGGGGAAGCTTCTGGCAACTTCTCACAGAAGCCACCCCTGTAGCCATCTCCCTACCAAAGTTTTTGTATACAAACCCAATACAGTATCAAAGAAACACTGGCTACGTTTACTGTAAAAGTATCAGAGTAAATTATTAGTTAAAATGCTTAAAGAAATACTTCAATGGTGTTGAAAAACCTTCACATATCACTGAACAAAGAATCATTTATTTGTCTGTTTCAGTTTGAGAACTGGATTTCCAAATCAACCTTTTTGGCAAGAGCACAGAAGATAGGCTCAGTAGGTCACTGGCTAATACTATGAGAATGCCATATCAAAAAATCACCACAGCGTGACCAATAAATCTGTGTTACAGATAGTTAAAGGACTCAATTCATCCCTGGCATAACTTTGCATTGGAAATTGAGACAAAGTTTGCCTTTCAGTTTGCCTATTTGTGCTTTATCTGACTAATGAAAAACATGTTGGTTATTAAGACAGCTATGTTTTTCTCTATAACTTTCAAGAACAAGAAGAAGAACTTTTAGGCAAATGATTTTGTAAGCATGAGTGTGCAATTGTTTGCTAATTGATTAATTCAACTAGTCTAAATGCCATGGAAGTTAATGACAGGGATCAAATTACTTCAATAAATAACAAATGAAACCTAAAGGAGAAATTTGTCTATGGATAAGCCAGGTTCTTTATACAAAATATAACAGGGAAATGCAATCCATAAAAGAAAAAAGATAGTCTTCTCATGGAAAATCTAGGGATTTTTTTACATTCCTGTAACGTCTGAGGATAATTTTTCATTCAGTTATCACAGATACATGTTGCAGGTTTAACATGTCAACCTCCCGACTTTGTTGAAAGTTGTGGTTTCTAGAATAAAAATCACAAAAGTCTTCAAACATCATCCTGGAATTCCACTTCTAGATTACAGGAGGAATTTTCCAAGCTTTGGCTTTTAAAATGTTACAACACTAGAATCACAGTGTCTTAGAAATACAGTGTGTGGGAGAGTGGAGTGTTGGCATGAAAGTTTATATGCCCTTGTATTTCTAGTGTGTCATTTAACTGTGTGAGCTCAGTCTCTGTAAAGATATTTTACTGCCTCAGATTGATTGTTTTCATGAACCAGAAACATTGAGATATATGTGATTTTTCAAGTAGCAAGATACTATGTGATGTAATGTAATGCTATAGAAAAAATGGTTGAATAGTTTGCTATGTCTGGAGTGTGTTTTTGGAACATTATCTCTAATACAGGTGCTGTGACTGATTTGAATATGCACTTTTTTGCCAGTTAGTAAATGTTTCTTGTGCATATTGTTGGCCTCTTTTTCCATGCTTTCTCCTTGTCTACCTTTCTGTCTGTGTCCCAGGAAGATGACGGGTAGGATATGGGTATACTGTAAGAGAAATATTGCTCTGGAGGTTGCTAACAGGCTCCAACCATGACAGGGGTGAAATCTGAACTTAATTTTTCATAAAGCATTACGGGCTATATTCATAAAAATGCAAATGTTAGTACCTCTGATAGACATAACTTCCTGCAAAATGAAGAGAAACTCACCCATCCATTTTAATTTTTACAAACTCATTATTCTACTCTGATAATGGCTCATTCTGATTTTATTCTACATTATAAAAGGGAGTTGGGGCATAAATATATTCCCCACACCAGACTTGGGGCCACGATGTTTTCAGTGTTTTAGTTCTTGCTGACGTCGTTCTACTGCTGTGCTAAAACCATGCAGCCATTTGAAAATACATTTGACCATGTATTTCTGTAACTATTCAATTACAGTTGCAACTATACAATATACAAACGCTGATATAATAAAGGATGGATTCAAGGAAGAAAGCATTGGCACCTCTAATATGTAAGAGCTTGTGACTTGCTAGTGAAACACAAGATGAAAGGCCATAATTTCTTAGTTCACAGGTTAGTTCTGTTTTGTTCTGAATTGCTTTTTTTTCCCCCTTCGGAACAAAATGTTGTGCCCTGTGACTGCTTTAAATGATTTATATTTTCTGCAAACACTAGATTAGTATGCAAGAAATCATGTAAATTTCCCTATTTGCAGTCCTAGGAGGAAGTCTTTCATTTTCAGTCTCCCTTCTACTATTGCTACAGTCTCATACATTAATTTACTGCTTTCACAAAATGGTCCCTATGGTAAGACTTCTTATTTATCCCTCTATATGCTTTATATTTCCCATTATCCCATTAATCTTTGTAACACTTGAATTTACATTCAGTTTCTGAGTTTCTCATAGTGCATATCTCAATACTGGATTCCATCCTTCCTCATACCTCTTTTAGTGAATTTCCACGGGAATGGAAATCTGTTATTTTTCTACAAGAGAAAAAAAAAAAGAGGAAAATTGGACACAAAAAAAAAAAAAGAAGTCCTTTCTATGACTCTGCTAGTCTTCCTAAACTTGAAAGACTCAGTCCAGGTCCTAGGTCAGGTGTCTATTCTCTTTTATTTTCTTGTGTTGCTGCTTCAATGACCTGGCACCACTATGTCTCTCTCTGTAGCTGTTCACATTTAGATGTGGAAGCAAGGGGCTAGTCACAGGCTTTTGCGGTGCCTGCAAGCTGTCAGAACAACTCACTCTTTGGGAGTTGGTACTGAGCATCAGCGTACCATTCTTACCAGCACTGCTGATTATGTTCCCATGAAGTAATAGTTGCTCTTTTGAAATATAACTCCTGAATATAACTGGAAAGTAATTTACAGTGTCTATAAAGGAGGTGTTTTTAATGACCAAACTGTCATTTATATACAACCAAATCTTCTAACTATATTGTCTTACCAACTACTCCAGTTAATGAGATGTGTGTTGTGAAGGTTACTGTATGCCTAATGTTGTACATAATAAGCCTCGAGTACCATTCTATTGATATTTAATTAGAGATGTTATGAGACACTCCTATATACTCCAAATTCATCCTTTAAATCATTAAATAATGAGGTTTACTTCTGCTGACTGTGGCTCCACAGTATGGATATTAAATCCATAGTTTTCATTTAATTTTTGGAATCTTAAGTCCCTAACAAGCCTTAAGATGTTGTTGTCTTACTTTTTTTCTTTATTCTTCTCTATTTATTCTGAAGGATTCTCTTGTTTGTTTCAGTTTGTTTGTGGTATCCTGCTAAATTTTCTGTTCTTGCATGTAGTTTTCTTTCCTGATCAGTTTTAATTGTCATTGCGTTTCTTATTTTTGGTAACCTTTACAGAGGTATTTTTCTGCACTTCTATATAAGAAGGGATCTTCCTCTTCTCCTAAAGTCAATATTTGTGAATAATTCCTAAATTGTTTAATGAATACCTTCAAAATATTCATATTCATATATTTTTGACTATCATTGAAATTCTTCTGTAAATTAATAAAATATCTCATCTGCTTCCTTTTTTGAACATATGGAACATGAGTTCATCTTTTTTCTTAGGACTCAGACTTCAAACACTAGGATCAAAACATAAATTTTGTTCATTTGCTCATTTTCAAATGGGAAATTCCCTGGGCCTTCCCCTTCCAGCAAACAACAGCAATACCAGCATTACAGACAGTTATTTTTTCTTTTCCTTTATTTCTTTTTTTAGTCCTGGTTTGAAGGCTTTTCTCTGTAGTGCTCATATTTTTTTGAACTATTGTACCATCCTTTCCAATTTTTTGATATGTTCACTTCAAAGCTTTGCTGCTTACTGTGTGAAATTCATCTATCTTCTGGCAAAATTCAGGCTTTCAGGTTTGACAGTTTATTCAGTATGTTCATTATCTTCCATATGAAATAATTTACTTTCAACTATCCTTGCATATTGTATTTATTTTCCTTTTTTTTTTTTTTTTCAGACTATCAGGTCATTATTGAGTCCATGCTTATATTCTATATTAAAAATCCAAACTCTCAGAAGTGTTTTCGGTCACGCATGTGCAGTTTATATGCAATATCCAGGGTTTCGAGTAGAATACGTTATTCACCAATATGCGTACAGATGTGGTCTGTGAAGGATCTTACATATATTCTCATGTATTTCACAGAGTTGCAGCATGGGTAAGGTTGGAAGGGACTCCCATGGGTCATGTGGTCCAACCTCCCTGCGTAAGAAGGGTCATCCCACAGGACGTGGCACAGAAGTGAGTTCAGACAGTTCTTGAATATCTCCAGTGAGGGACACTCCACAACTTCTCTGGGCAACCTGCTCCAGTGTGCAGTCATCTGCACAGTAAAGAAGTTCTTCCTCATATTCAGGTGGAACTTCCTGTACATGAGTTTTTGTCTGTTATCTCCTGTCATATTGCTTGGTACCACCAAGAAGAGTCTGGCTCTATTTTCTTGTCACCCTCCCTTCAGATACTTACAGGCATTGATGAAACCCCCCTCAAGGTTGTCTCCAGGCGTAACAGGCCCAAGTCCCTCAGCCTTTTCTTGTAAGCAAAGTTCTTCATTAATTATCTTTGTAGCCCTTCACTGGACTTGCTCCTGGAGCATCATATCTCTCTTGTCCTGAGGAGCTCAAAACTGGACACAGCACTCCAGATGCACCTCACTAAGGCTGAGCTGGGAGGTGCAAAATCACCTCCCTCAACCTGCTGTCAATTTGCTTCCCAATTCACCTCAGGATACCACTGGCCTTCTTGGCCACAAGGTCACACAACTGGCTCATGGACAGCTTGCTGTCCACCAGGATCCCCAGGTTCTTCTTCACAGAGCTGCTTTCTAGCAGGTCAGTCCCCAGTCTGTACAAGTGCATGAGATTATTCTTCCAGGTGCAGGACTCTGCTTTTGCCCTCGTTAAACTTTGGACAGTTGATTACATCTTTATGTTCATGTTCTTGCATTGATTTTTTTTTTTTAACAGTGGATAAGGATGAGGAGAGAAGACAAGGCCAAGTCAAATACCCTCCAACAGAGTTGCAGTGTTTCTTTCCCCATTTTTATGACACAGTTTCTTAGGGAACCATCAAATCTTTAGACCAGTGTAAAAGGAGGAACTCCGGAGTCCCTAGGCAGATATAAGCACTTGAGCAAATATCTGTATCTTCCTTTCACTCGGTGTGCAGGGCTGCAACAGTGGCTCCCATGAGACAGCCCATGTGGGGCTGTGCATTCTTGCAGCTAGAAGGCTGCAGGAGACCCTACTTCCATGCTTTTTTGCACAAGAAAATGCATGTTATTTGCATGCCATGCTTAATGGAACCTCACTTAAACACTTTTCCTGCTGAACATACTCTCTTGTTCAGTAGTTCAGCTCTAAAACATATTAAGGAAAATATCTAAATATAAACAACACTGATTTCCAAATTCAGTTCATGCCCTGTCTTTACCAACCTGACCCTGAGCATTCTGAAGGATGATATTGGAAGCCAGCTTATCTCAAGCCTGCAATTCTGCTAGAAAAACTTTAATCCTGATGTCTATTGGTGTGGAAGCATGTAAAGGAAAATAATTACACCAAACACTTTTGAAAACATGCTTATATCAGTGTGCAGGCATATTTTTTCTTGAGTCAATGAAAACTTCTGTCAGGAAGAATGAATTGTAGAAAAATAAGAAAAGGCTTTATGCAAACTTTTGGTTAGATGTGTAGGAATTAATTTTCCAGATTTGGATCTGGATTTGTTGTTGGGTGGGTTGGTTTATTTGTTTGTTTTTGTAAGGTATTGACTTTCTTGAAGTAGACATGTATAGGCAATTAATATAGGTCAGCTAGGAAGTCCATGAAACTGTACCAGATTTTTCATTAAAAGGTATCAAAAAGATAAGGCAGCAAATTTCATTTAGCAAAAAATAGTTTTTTT
This sequence comes from Scytalopus superciliaris, assembly GCA_013400415.1. Classification (NCBI taxonomy): domain Eukaryota; kingdom Metazoa; phylum Chordata; class Aves; order Passeriformes; family Rhinocryptidae; genus Scytalopus; species Scytalopus superciliaris. Next base: position 616,448 of record VXBX01004178.1, on the reverse strand, counting down.
ATATAAGACAGTGACAGCAGGCTGTGACCAATCTCAGGAAAATTGATTTTGTGGTATAATAAAACTGAATATTAGACACACTTTCAAGATTAATACTGTAAGAATGTTATATTGTAGGAATGTTGTATTTGTAATCCTTTTGTGACCGGACTTGCCTGTCTCACACTGGCCTTTTTAGCCACCAGCGCGCTTGTAGCAAGCGTGGGGAGAGCCCTTCTCAAATCTTCGTTGATGAAGCCCAGCCATGATGATGATGTATTTGTAATTCTCCCCGGTTTTCACAACACATTTAGTTCATAGATGTTTATTCTCCAGAGGTTTGTTCTAAGATGAGTTAAAGACCAGTTTTCATTACACTGCAATGGGACTATGATACTTAGATTCTTAAGATCTTATTAACTCCTTTTTCTTTCATTTTCTGCAATTGTCTTTTCAAATAGAGCAACACTAGCAATTCGCTTCCTTGTGTTGTCCTCTGCAGAGACTTAGGTTAACACACTTAGGTTAAATGGCTGTTTCTCTTCTTTCTCATTATCCTGTTCTTTTTTTTTTTTTCTTGATGGGGTGCATTTTGGATGACATATTTGCCCTACTGAGAGCTGCAGGATTCTGCAAACTGTATTGAAACCCATGTTTTCATCATTATCTCAGTTCTAAGTATTCTCATAATCACAAATGTAGAAGGGTTTCTGTTACAGCAAAGATGAATAAATTAATCTCAAGTGGTCCATTATCAAAGGCAAAAAAAGCCATCATTTTCTACAAGTGTAAAATAATAACCCATATTCTGATTACCAGAATACATTGATTAATTGCTAGTAAATGAACACTACCTGAAAAATTATGAGTATTCAAAGTGCAGTTACTTTTTAAGTGTGTTTGAGGCGAGAAATCACTATCATATCCACATGCATCTTTCCTCCACACAACTCTTCATAATACCAAACCAAATTAAAATTAAATAAATCTGAGTAATTTCAATTTGAATACTATATTTCAAATTCCTCCAATACTTTCATTGGCACAGGGGTACATAACTGCTGCATTTACAGGGATAGTTGCTTTAGTATCTTGAGCTAATTCACTGGAAGGCTTTTACTGTAGGACAGGGAGGTTGAATTACAGTTGTTGGTATAATGGAGTTAAGAGAGGTGATGATTCCAGTCAACAGTGTCCTGCTCCTACTGCTTTATAAATCAAAGAGTGCATTTTTTGGGTAGCGAGGAGCGAGATGGAGTTTGAGTCCAAGACTGTAAGACTGTACCAAGAGTCTGGGGGTCTGGAGACAATGATTCTTTCCAGTGAGCAGAACTCAAAACCTGTTCCAGGAATGATTCACAGATTCGGATTGCCATCATTCCTACCTCTGCTTTACACACAGCAGTCTCTGTTGAGAAATGGTTATCTGATAATGCTGAGGTAAATTACTTACTACAGAATTTCTTCCCCTGATCCTCTGGCATTTAAAACCATAGTAGCTGATACAAGTATGGTTTGCGTTACACGCTAATAGCAATGTGTAGGGTGTGTTTACCTGTAATACAGCATTTTCCTCCATTTATAATCTCCTACTGCTGTAATCATAAAAATAGCTGATAGAATACTATTCAATCCATTGTAGAAACTTATTTTTTTTTAACTGTTTGATAAAGACATATGCTGTAGGGTTGATTTATGCACTGATGGTTGACAACTAAAACTCTATAAGCAATATGTATTCACCATACACTTAAACATTTCTATTTCAACTTCTAACATTCACTTTAATCTTTATGAAAATACTTCTACAGCAAATGAAGAGACTGATTCCTTCCTTGTCCAGTACTATACATCATCAATCAGTGTTCCTGCAGTAAGGAATTACACTGACTTCAATGTTTAGGATAGACAGCTTTTCTTAAAAGAGTGACCAATACATAGCATAATTGGCAAAATGTTTTTTTGCTGCTTTCCCTTTCATCTTGACTTTTATCAGTGTAAGTTTCCTTAAATGTCGAAAACCTTTTAAGTATCCCTCCTTCTTCCTTCCTTCCTCCCAACTGAGGTCTGTACCATGTCTCCTATCAAGTCAGATCACCTGAATATCATGGGGGAAAGGAGGATATGCTGTTCTAGCTGCAACACTGTCTTGAAATACAAGTGGGTCCAAGAGAACCTACTCCTCTGACAGAGGAGAATTAGTACAGAACTAGAAAATCAACTGGATGTGAGTGTAACATGCTTTTTTAACCTCAGTTCTGAAGGCAGTGTTTTTCCTTTTATGACTAGGAAGCAGATGCATAAAGTGTAGTAAGTGACAACTCTAAGTGTCGTATAGTGAAACAGTATATTCTTGTATTCTGTATACCTGCATAAGGGTCTAGTTAAATAGAAGATAATTATTAATGTTGTTGGGTTTGTGTCAGCAGCATTCATATACCTTCTGTAAATATTTTTCACTTAGACATTTTTTTTCACTTATAAAGGGATGTCAGTTACTGAATCCAAGGATTTATTGATTGTTCAGAGAGACGAACATGGAATTACCTTTATGTTAGTAATGATTATTTCACAGTTCACTGTGTTTGTAATTTCAAAATAAATAGTGCAATTGCATTTTGTTCTCTGACAGGAGCAATTAACTACCTCTGCACAGTGCTTCCATAGTATGCATCTGCTAGTGATTTAGACTGTTTGTCTACTCATGCTGTAACAGACAAGGAGGAGGGAGAAAACATCTGTCATCTAATTTATTTCTCACTGAATTATGTATATAAAGTAAATGCTGGTTATGCATTAACATTAGTGAGATAGAAAATTTCTTTGCATATTTTTTTCTGCTTCTAAACTGTCATTTTTATAGCCTTATGTTTTGGAAGATAAATAAATGCCTTCTATGTCTTCTGTTGCCTGTAGGATGAATTTCAGAGCTATGTTAGAGCGAAAGAGCTAATAGAGCTATATTCAATGCATCTACCCCTGAAGGATAGATTTGTCTTATTTGTAGCAAGTGTAGATTAAAAAACACTTTCTTTTATTCATTTCTCATAAGGAAGTAGCTAATATGTTGTCCTGTCTTCCAGTTTGTAAAGATTAATCCCAGCATTTCTGTCTGACAGGTGCCTACCTCTTCAAGCATTAACTGGTTTAAGCACTGGTCTTTGAAAATTGAGTTACTGTTTCCATATGACTTATTTCCCTCAATAAAATTAACACACTATATAGATAAAATTTCTGTTGCCTTTGTGTTCTGTGAAGTTTCACAGTGCTTCAAAGCAATCCTTCAGACTGATGTTAATGTGTTCCTTTCAGTTTCGGTTCAGGTCTGCTATCTGGTTTTGTCCTTGGCTTCATGAAAGAGAACACACAATGGAAGCCTTCACTCCTTTTTTTTTTTTGAGCCTTGAAAGGTACCTGCCTTTAATTGCTCTGTAACAAAATAAGCAGTGAACTTTTAATGCCACAAGGATAATAGCAATATTCAGTGGTATTTACAGGACCTTTTGTTTCTATCTTAGAACACTTCTAATTATGGCTTTTATTTCTATTATAGAAGAGCTGAAGAATTCCAATTAGGAATGGGCCTCTTCTGTATTAATGTTTTATTGAAAAAGTATTGTGCCATGCCCTGGGGAGTTTACAGTTTGATTTAACTCACAAAAGTGAATTAATTTAATAATTTGAAAGAATAGCTGCTATTAAGTCTATTGTATCAACCTGTGGGATTTTAACTGTGGTCTTTTATGCTTTATTTTTAAATCTGCATTTTAAAATCAGATGACCAAGCTGTGAATCTCACTTTGGCCATTTTTACCCATCCTACCCTCCCCGACTCCAGAAGATTTAGTTATTCAAGTTAGGAACAAAAGCTTGGAAAAGTGAGCTTTCCTGGCTGCAGCAAAGAATGGAAAGAAGAAAACTTCTGAACATTTTGAAACCTGGTTCATGAAATTAGGGCCTCTTAATTTTTGAGTGTTTATGGCTTTCAATAAAGTGAAAAATTCATAGCTCAATTTGGTTAAGCAGAGTTATATAATACTGAGTAACATACATATGGTCACTTTGGCATTTATATTCCAGGACCATTTAAAAAGTGAGTTGATTTAAACACCTGGAAAGGTGACATGTACACAAAGGAAAAATCCAGACTGCCATAATTTTTAAACATCATTCATATGTCATCACTATGTCATTCTTTTTCAAAAGAGTTTCACCAAAATCTTACTTGTAGTGCCACAACCACGGTGTGGATCAGGAAAACCTCATGAGCAAAGAAAACCTACGTCAGAAAAGATACAGTATGTAAAAATGTTAATTTTGTGGCAGAATAATTTGATTGTTTTTCCAGGACTACTGGAGTCTCGTGTCAGTTTTTCTCCTTATGCCTTAGGATAGGCAGTGAGTAGCAGAGCCAGAGCCATGTCTCAAAACATATCCAGATGCCAAAATATCTTGTCAAAACATCTTGTCCAAACATCTCATTGTGGCCCTTTTTTGATCTAAATATTCATAATGAATATTGTACTATGCACAGAAAAATTAATACAAAATTCACAATCACTGAGATTTTGTCTTTGTTTTTCTATTTATTTCCAGATAGCTGATGAATCATACTACAGCCTTAGTAGAAACCATGCTATTTTCATTTAGCACACTGCTTTTTTTGAGATTCCATACTAAAAATGTTATATCCTAATGTTATTATAATAGGACAGGTGATTTTTGCCAGACTAATTGAATGCAGCAGAAGAATTAATTTGAATGTTCTATAATTTGCATATTTATTCACAAAAATCTGTTTGTTACTAAAAGCAGCATCACTGACATAATCACATAAGATAGTGTTGTTATTGTTGTTGCTATTATTGTTATTATTGTCATCATCATCAACTCATATACGTTTTACCACAGACCAGACCCCTGCTGTTTTAAATTTTCTATGAGTGACAAGCCAGTAGAAACTAAGTATATAATCAAGACAACACATGTATAAAGATGGTCAGGAAAATACAGACTCAATTAATAACTGTAAATCAGCTTAAAGTGCAGTGCCCCCAGGACATTTTTGCCTTTCCTTGCCCTTTTTTATGAAACAACATATAAATAAACCTCATGAGCATTTAACAGCAAAAGTGACCCTTTCTTCTTTCATAATACAGAAAGGTCAATGAGACTCTCTGATAATGCTAAATATTTCTTTAATCTGAAGAGTACTACTGTCAAGAAACTATGGTATGTCATGGAGATATCTCCTACCACCAGAATGTCCCTGGATCAATCAAAAGAGTAGATATTAAAGGTTAAAGGGTTTGACCCTTCTACGAATCCAGTATAGCCCATATGTGGTGTTTTTTTGGGTTTTTTTTTGGTTTTTTTTTTTGATCAGTAATATAGGCTACAATAATTTATAGATGGATAAAAGCCAGAGGTAAAACAATATTTTAGAAAGTACAAAAGCGGATTTTCTCCATTTATCATATGCCTTAATTATTATTTTTTTTTTGGCTATTCAGCATGCTGGCTTTGTATTTTTTGCTGAAAAACAAGATTCCAATTCCCCTTGTCTTAAGTGTGCTATTGACCACTTTCTGCTGGAAAACAACTATAAAACTGCTATACAGTCAACATAATTAATCAGTTATACCTATAATTTTATTTATCCCTCTTATTTTTCTCTCAGAGAGAGAAAGGTGGGGTGCTAGTGAAAATGAAGAAAAAAATCTTTTTTGTTTGTCTTAGCCCTTTAGAACTTTTCATTTAACCTTTTACTCTGTGTTGAGAAACTACCCAAAATTGTACTGCATGGCTTGCTTTTCTGCTTAGGGATAGTTAAAATTTACATTTCATGAAAGTTGAGTTTTTTCTTTTATCTGAGACATTAATTTTTGTCATTTAGGACACACACTACTTCTATATCTCTCCTTCTTCCTTTCTTCATCTCAGGTTTATATCTTCTAATTTATGGATCAAAAGTTGTTTGCCAGCCTACCATTGTAAATCTTTCATGAGTTGATCTGGATTTATGCTGAGGGAAAAGAGGGAAAATTGGCTTCATGCCTCTTATGTGGTGTAATCTCTTTTCCCTCTAAAATACAGCATCTCCAAACATGAAGCAGATACAAAACCTCCTGGAACTAATACAAAAACTTCTGTCCATAGTAACTGTTTTCAGCCAAAATTACTTGCTGAATTCTTTCTTCCTTGATCAGTGCGTTTTGCCAGATCAATGCCTATTATTTTTGTTTCAATCCTTCCCAGCAAAATGTTCTTAATTCTTTTATTGTATTTCCTTTTGCTCTCATCCATAGAGTACTCATTTTCTGTCAGTACACTGAATAAAAAAATGGGGTAATTAAGTAATTACTGTGAGAGTCAAATGCATTTTTCTCCTAATCCTGGAGATAAGACACTAAGTGAATATCAAATGCAAAAAGTTGATATAGAATTTTTAATACAATTAATATGTTAATTCATATTATTTATTTATCTATAATTCCTGAACCTTTCTCACAGCACTGTTAAAAATGCATCTCTATTACAGCCAAACTGCTTCTTTAGCTAATAGAAAAATGTTATACATGATTTAGAACCAACAGAAAGTTTAATATCCAGTGAGATCAGCACAGAAAGGAAGAGCTTTCTGCCCTCTAATAAATCTTAGAAGTCTCCATTAGTTATGTGCAAACATATTCACTCTGAACAGAATGTGTTACTTTATACTTGAGGCTGTACTTCACAAAGAATAAATTGTGGCCTGCTGGGTATCTTGCCAGGCATTTCTGTTGTAATGAATCAGAGAGCTGGTCTGTGACTCTCACACCCAAGGAGCAGGAGAGAGCACGACAAGGCTTGAGTGGGAGCAGCTGTCACTGCCTCAAAAGTCTTGCTTTTTCTGTTCCCTTGCAAATGCCCCAAGTAGTAATTTTCTTCTCTTACCTGATCCTCCCAAAAGATGAGGAGAAAAAATACTGTTTAGTGTAAACCTCTCCTGCTGACTAATCTAAAAATTGCCTATTAACCTATGAATCTGTAGTACTTCCACTGACATTTGACACTGAAAGCAGCTGTCAGTGAATATTTACCTCAAGGGAGTCTGTAGGTCTTTCATAAAGATGTCTGTTCCCAAACCCCTAAATTTTATATTTTGCAAGATTATTTGGAGTCTTTTTTTATTATTGTTAATCACATTTTATATTGAATTTCTATAGATAAATAGATTAACTTTTTGTATGTACTTCAATGCTATTAGAACGGGGCTTGTGTTGCTGTGGGATTTTTTTTACAAACAGATTAGGCACACTCAGTAATCAGTGAAATGCTTTGCCTGTAATCAGAATTTCCCTGCTAAGTCACTTGTGACAGTGGAGATGATAGCAGTCTCAACTGAAACCTTTCATATTTGATCTATGTTGTAACTAGTTATACTTTAATTAGCATTTGAGAATTAAATTTTGAAATGGAACATTTTAATGCAGTTGAATTTCTGCAGGATCTAGGAAAATAAACCCATGTGATATTTCATTTTAAGACTACTATACATTTTTTCATTTGAGCATCGACGTAGCACATTTTTAGACTGAGTAGTTCCTCTAGAAGTAACACACACAATTTTTGTTAAATACTAGATTTCAGAACCCTTCACAGCCTGTAAAGACTGTGATCACGGCTTATCTGGTATGCACTCAAAATAAAAATGAACAAAGAATGTTCAACTATTGAACTTTTATTAAATAACTTTATCCAATTAGTTCTCTATTTTTAAAAGGAAACATTTTAAATTTTAAACATTTTAAAAATATGTAAAATAGACTACTTTTTTATCAAACATATGTTTTTTTTAAAGCATAGTAACAGGCTATGCAAAAGATAATTCTGATATGGAATTGTTATCAGGTTCATAATGTGAGATGTTTGTCACTGAAGCTTGCAGTATGCTTCCTCTCATCATGTACTGCCAAGGAGCGTTGGGAGCCTGAGGTGGGAAGCAGAGAAGAGGACTTATATTGTCAACTGCAGTTTGTGTTCAGGGCTATGTAGAAAAGAACTTTCAGGACGTCTGATAAATTTCCTTCCTTTTTCTTTTATCTACACTTCATATTTTTGAGAGAGGATAGCATTGTTCCTTTATCAAAATATTTACTATATAATCCTGATTTCATATCAACTGATGCATGAATGTAACCTCTTATTTAAGCTGCTCTGGAAACAGAGGCAGTGGGGTGAAAGAGAGATGTTCAAACACTGCTCTGGAAATGAGGCTATTGGGTTCTCAGTTGTAGTGCAAGACCTTTGGTTAACTGTGTAATTTTTTAGTGTAACAGTTCTCTATTTGTAAAACAAGGGTGATAATATTCATGTACTCTTTAAATGGTTTTTATTTAAAAAAGCACTTGCAAAAGTTAAAGTCATCCAGAAGTTAAAAATAATCAATGTGTCTTCTTAAGAGAGAATGTGACTTTGTGGAAGGAAGGAACTGCCCTATGCAGTGTCTTATTGAAAAATTGGAGAGATCAGAAAGAAAACCAGATTCTGACTTAACACAAAAAGCAAGCATTTACTCTGTAATTCTCTTTCTAAACTGGTATCACTGCAGATGCTGAGCTGTCAATAAGTAAGGCTGTCAAAATTCTCTCTTGGGGGAAACAGGAGAGAAGACTGTACTAATGTAATGGGTTTTTATTTTCTTGTTTATGTATAAAAGGAAAAAAGACTTGTGTGTTTATAATAGTGTTGGAGAAGGCTTACTTACTGGCAGAAAAATTACCACAGGAAAGAGGAGAAGGAGCAGGCAGTTAATAACTTCTCTCTCTCTCTGATGTTATTGGAAGACAAGCTATAGGAAATTACTGCAGTTGTGTATAGATGAATACTCTGCATACAACAAACTGTTACACTGAAGTCTCGAATGCACAAAATTATGAAGATATCTAGTGAAAGTTTAGGCCCTCTAGAAAGTATGATGCATTTGCTTTCTTAAAATATAACTTATTTAATAGGTTTTTAAGTTGTCACAGGACTTTGATGTAACATGTGTTGGTAATACAACAACAGTATGGCAGTTCATCTACGTGCTTCTCTATGTTACAATTTGGCCACTGTGGTGCCTTCTCTTGCTGACATTGCAAACTAACAAATGAGCCACTCAGGCTCCTTACCATTAATTAATCCTAGACTACATTAGTATTTATGAAGGTGTTGAGACTGAAAGTTTTAAGGGGAATTCTTTCTTGTGTAAGTTTGATAATTCATAAGATGGCAAATTATAAGGAGGAAATCATATGTCTGACTAAAAATTCTGACTCTGTCAAGTTAGTTTGTTTTCTGTCAGGCAAAGCATTGCTTCCACTATTCAAATGATTTCAAGCAAACAGGATAATTTACTAATTTCCCAAAACTGAAGAATAAAGCCAGGAGCCTGAAATGTACCGTTTAGCAGTTTTCAGGAGGAGACAACCAATTTTATCCCGAAACAATTTTTCCTTTAGAAAATATATATTTCTTGTCTTGCATTGACAGTGAAATTTGTCTGCGCTACCTAGCCCCACATGACCATCTGTCTGTTTTGGCTGGACAGTGATGCCTGTAAGCACAGATCTGACCTCAGCCACTGACACCTTACCTCCAAGGTCATCAAACCAGCTGGAAGCCTTGCCGGAGTCAGGCTGGCCCATGGAAATATTTTGAGAGGTCTTTTCCTAGAAGCCCTTCTGCCAGACCAAGGGGGCGGTAGGACTGCATGACCAACAAATTTTGGGAATTCCTTTGAGTGATGAGAATGAAATTCTGGCAGTGTTTGGGGTTTTTTTTCGGTTTTCCTTTTTTTTTTTTTTTTTTTCTTCACAGTGAAGAGTTTTTGACTATTCATTTAGGTACACCTTAAAGCCATTTTTCACAGTCCAGCTATCCAGACCCTGGGATCTATACAAATAGCTCCCTTTAGTCAGTAAAATACACACAGTTAATATGAACTAAAGTTCCAAAGAAGTGACTATGTTCTTAAATTCACAGAATATGTATTATGTTTTCAAATTACTAATAGTTGTTCTAAAAGAACTTTTAACTGTAAAGATACACTTACATGTATGTAGAAAAATAATGCTGAACTGAAATCCAAGTCAAAAGTTAACTCAGTTTATCTGTTCTAGTTGTTGAGTAATGTAATTCTACTAAAATTATAAATAAGCTTGCTGCCTTACATCACACATTCATTAAATTATTTTTTTTCTACCAAGTGCAGCTTATACATAAAAAATAAATGGAGGCAATTATTTTAACTTACTTATTTGTGAATGTGGTTTTAGAGCAAACTTTCTCTGGACAACTATAGTATCTCTGAATTTGTGTGTGATTTTTATGATAATTTCTTTATTTTGAATCCTTATTATCCTCAAAGTGATAATATATTCCCAGTCTTCTGAACCAGGACCACTTAATTAAGAAATTGCTCTAATGATCTCCTTGCTGAATTCTTCTAAATTGTTTAATTAAGGTTTTAGCCCTTTAAACAGATCATCTTTTCAAATCTGGCCCAAGTTACTCAGTGTACTTGCAGTATTTTCAGGTTTAATTTTGGCTGTTTACAGAAAGGCTTTTCCATATTCAGTTAGCTCTTCAGTATGTCTGTATCAATAAATATAATAAACAGTCAGTTATATTCTGGATTTCTCTGGTCATGACTTAAGCAAAATACTCTTTATTTACAAAACCAGAAGGTAGAATTTCCCTTTATCTCTGCTTGTTTTGAGTTTTGAAAAGAGTCACCCAGGCAGGTCTGTGAATATTTCTGACCACCTTCATTGCCTCTTTGGTTGTTTTTGCTTCCATTGTTGCAGTCACTAGGCAAGTAAACAAAACTTGCTGATCATTTTTAAAAGACAAGGGTTCTGTGGTTGATTATCTTAAACAATAGCTTTACTAGGTCATGTGTATACCACAGATCATTTTTACAGAAATGAAGAATAGTGAAAGGATGAGATAGGAATATGAAATCTCCAGTATGATACACTTTAGGATGACACTGCAGCTTGTTGTCATTGTGCTGTCTGAGACCTAGCTGTGGCTGTTATCCACCTCCCTCTGTCACTGTTCCAAGGAAGCTCTGCAAGCCCCTGTGCTCTTCTCTTCAGAGCAGAATAGCAATGCTGTTGCTAAATGAGCTGACATCAGATGGGCAGCTGCTACTGATGGCACAAAGGTGCTGAGGTCAGTGGAGATCTCTGTGCCTCAATGAGTCACCTACATCGTGCTGCTTCTCAACTTCAAAAACTACTGATAGGAGAAAAAAGACCACCTTTTTCCCATGTGAGGTTAAACAAAGTTTTTTCAGTATGTCAAAGAAACTCAGTGTTTGGTTTGAATAGAACTTTGCAAAGTGTCAGTATTCAAAACTGGATATGTGAGATGATACTTAGGGGGGAAAAAGGGACTTTTGTTGACTTCTATGGTATTGATACTGTACACATTCTTTAATTTGGATCAATAAAAATATATCACAGTGTAGATTTTAATTAAATTTTTAGTTCAAAGAAACATTCAGACTTATTTTGCTATAAAAAAGCCTGCTCCATGATACCCGTTTTTTTTTAAACATTGAACTTTTTTTATGATTGTGACTGACATTATTCCTTTTTGCATCTTTAAGGAAGATGGAAGTATCAGCAAAAACCCAAAATTCTGAATTGCATTATGTTTTGATCTTTTTTCTCCTCACATCATGTGGCCTGAGACAAAAGCAAAGGTGAGATTTACTCTCCTCCTTCCAGAGAGATCTCAGAGAAGTATAAACATAGCATTCAAAAGGATGACTTTTACACATGGAGGGCCAACCTGTCAGAGAGTGTGTCCCATGGGAGAAGTGAAGAAATGCAGAAGTCCGGCTGGAATTCTTGAATGCACTAAAGCGGCATTAGTGGGTTAGAAAATATCGTGGCCTCGGGAAAAGATATTATCTCACCATTCTTTGTGGAATACAATCCCCAAGGTAAACTACACCACCAGTCTCCTTCAGTGTCAAATATTTAGCTCTGCATTTTGAATCAGGTCTAATATTAACAGTGCAATTTTATGCTTCATAAAGCATACTTCACTCTGGTAACCTCCTGCCTATCCTGCACTTAATTTTATGAAATATTTCCTTCTTTCTATCTCTGGTCCATCTTGTGTTCCAGGGTCTCTGAAAGGGATGCAGAAGTATCTCATTAATTTCAACCCACTTATTCCCATCCCTTTTGGCTGCAGCTTTCTAAGTAATTCAGGACCAGTCAATTAAGTGCTTAGGAAAATTCATGAGCCTCTTTCGAAATCTGTGGGGCAAAAAGGAAAGAATGACAGGGATTAGAAATTCATGGAGGAAGCTAAGACAAGGTTAAAGGTCTGGATGAAAAATACTGGTTTTGGATATTGTACATGATGTAAAGTGTTTTCTCTTAAGTCAGCAGACCCATCAAGCCATTGTCCCCCTTTCAGCAGCACGTGACATCTTGACTGTCCAAAGCTGTTGTGAAATGAAACTGCTCTCTGCCTGTGACTGTCAGGTGTCTGCAGTGCCTATGTCCAGAGGAAGTATTTCCTCACAGCTGGAAGAGCACAAGCACAAGAAGCAATCTAGTTCTGCTGAACAGCAGAAAACTAATTGGTTCTTATTCTCACATGGTTTGTGAAAGCACAGTACAGTACAATAAATTTTGGAGAAAGCTCTAGTACAAGCTGGCAAATAGTTACTTTGCATTCATGGGCTTGTTGAGAAGTTTCTTAGTCATGTGTAGGAGCAGGAAAACAAAGGAACAGTTGGCATATTCCACCTAATTCCATAACCGTTTCTTTCCAGCAAAGATGCTGTTTTCTAGTTCACACGTGCTGTGCACGTTGATCAGGCAGGATTAGCTCTTTGTGTAAGCCCTGCTGATGTCAGTGAACCTACACCAGCAAAAGTTGGGCTAAGCTCTTTATCCATGCTTAGACAGAATGACTTCAATGAGGCCCTGAGAATTATGAGTTTCTCATTTCTGTATTGCTTTTGAAGGCAAAGTAATGCCTTCAGTAAAATACAAGCTTTTAACAGAAACACAAGAAAATATTCCATGTAGTAGGAAATAGCTACAAACAAGCTTTTAATGTCGACATTGATTGATCAAAAAATATTTCATTTCATATGAAGTGAAATAGCTGCCTATTAACTCTGATAAACTTCTAAAGGTGTCTATTTTGGTTCCTGTTCATATTAGCACCCATTTCACTAGCAATACAAAACTCACTGTGTCTGTCTGGCATGAGTAATGAGCATCTGTGTAGGATATCTGCATCTACAATTAAATCCTGAAACTCCTGTATAGTGCTGAAATAAACAGAAGATTAAAATCTGGCTGTTTCTATCCTGAGAATTATTTGGGGAACTTGATTGCCTGCAGTCCACAGGGAATTTAACATTGCCCTATTGTGCATTACAGAGGGCATTTAAGCTGCATGACCATTAATTGAACCACCCAGAAGTTTACCACTGGGAAAAGAAAGGTGAGAGGGGAAGGAGACCCAAGAGGCACATGGTAGTTATCCTTTGGTTTTCCACCCCACAGAAAAACATCATCACAACAGGCATTAATTGACTTCCTCCTTGCTAGTCTCCACAGAAGACTGAATTCACTCCAAGCTTAAGCAGGTCTAATAGAACTATTACCTTTCTTCACAGACCTTGCCTCCTGTACTGAAACAGGCTTTCTGCAATGGGGATGGTCCCTCTACAAGCAGCCCTGAGGCTAGCTGATATACAGAGACGTTTAAGGTGACTATGAATGCAACGAAGGAGGAAATGCTAACCTTCCTCTCCACTGTTGTCATCCAAAAATCTTTCAGGGCATTCAGTTTATGTACCAAAAGTTCAGCATGATTTTTTTCCTTCAAAATGTATTTCTACTGAAAAAAAAAAAAAAGAAAAAAGTAATTAACAAAAAGGGCTCTTTTTACTTACCTGGACACACATTATATACCTCGATTATCAGTAAAATTTATTTATTTTTTGGTATCCTTAATGTTGTTACACATTTTTTTCTTATGAACTGTGTACTGGATTTGTACTTTAACCTTCATTATTCTACCTAAAAAACGAACTTTCAAAAGTGGGGATATAAAACTTGTGATTTTCTACTGAGAGGTCTTCACAGATTTTTACACTTTCAAACCCTGAAATGTCCATCTGATTTGGTGATAGAGCCATATGCCACACCATATGCCATTCAATTACAGTTGCGGTAGACTGTCATATTTCTGATTCTGGCTCAAATATATTTTAAAGAAAGGCAATCAGTCTTGAAAAGAAGTTCTCAAGAAATGAAGAACTGTTCTTTACCTCAGTAATATATTTGAGAGCTGACTCACTAACCACTCTCACAATGACATATGCATACCTTTATTTTTAATATAAATCTGCATGTATCCAAAGTTTTAAAGCAGGTTGTTTTTCTATTGAAGTAATATATTTCTATTCTTAAAAAAGGTTGGTATTGTATTTTCTTGAATGTATTCCAATACTTTGATGAAACAATGCCTCAGGCCTCTCTTTTGATGAGGTAAATGGGTTTGTTCTGTTCTCTTCAGTCTGTCAATCTCCCTTTTAAATTGCAAACCTCAGAATGAGCTGTAGTACTTCAATTTTGTTTTTACTGGTGATCATGTATAAGTTCATTTCTTTCAAAATCGTTTACTGTTAGCATTAGCTTTTCTGGGTGTGTTTGGTTGTCAGTCCTCATGAAAATAATGCCACTTTTATATAAATTACTTCCATTAGGTATACAAATTTGAAAAAGTTGGTATTTACTCCAAGAAACTCATCCAAAAAAGGAGCTTGATGTAGAGAGAATTTAGTATGCCCAGGGGCAGCTACTGACTTTAATGAGGCTTTATACAATCCCAAATACCTTCCCAGAGGGTAATCCATGAATCAAATTTGAAAATATTTAGGAACCATAACAGGAAAAAGTGAAGGTAAGAAAAGATAAATACACTGAAAAAAAAAAGACACTATGATTCTTCTAGTTTCATTGTTACATAATATATTATTTCTGTGTTATTTATTAAGAACTTATTTTATTTTACCTATCTCTGAATAGTAGACAGAAGACTGATAAACTGTAGTAAGAAACAATACAATGGAACTGGAAGACAAATCCTATAACAAAATTATAAGATCTTGAGTCCCATTGATTTAATTTTTAGAAGGATATATGTGTCAGCTAAAGCCAAGAATGTAACAGTGTCACTGTATTTTCATTTGGAGCTTGTTCATTGGAACTTTTTTTGAAAGCAGAAATCAATTAGAAGAGTACTTCATCTACTACTTTCATTTTCAAGGCCTATGGGGAAAATACATTAGAAGAATAATCGGAGATTGCATGGAAACTTAAATCAATTTGTTAATAATTTCAGAACATTTATAAAATCTAAATATGAAAACTGATACTGATTTTAAGCTGCAGCTTCAGCAATCCATGGCAAGAAGAAGTGAAAGAAGGGAAGCAAAATTAAGTTTCTTTATGCAATTTTGTCTTTCATTATGATTCAAAACCCAGGAATGCTATACGCACATGAGAGAGCATGAGTCAGCAAGGTAGGAAATTGAAATTGCATTTACTCCACCACAAGATTTACGTTGTTGCTAAGATTCATTAATTGCAAAAGAAGCAAGACAAGTTTTGACTTCTGGAGTCCTTCTAAAAGTCCAAAGGAACAGCTTATCTTTATTGTAAGTGCAGTTTATACCTGGCACAGTTCCACAGTTTTTGCATAACAAAACTGAATAAACATTGAACTATTCTAGATAGTCTGTAGTTTTCTTGCACTAACGTAGACAGCCAATGCCATGAATATCCCTCTGAAAGTAGGAACCAATTTCAGCCAACTTAAGTTGGTAGTGGCACTTACAGTTAAGCTAATTTGCTAAAATCCTCAGTTTTGACAAAATAGTCAGAGAACCTATGGGCTAAGTGGAGGTCATATTTGCTTTCCCTTGATTTAAGAGATCCCAGGAGATTTATCTAACTCACAGCAAAATTTAAAATCTATTTCCATCCGTCAACATATATGGAGAAGATGAGGAGAAAGTAAATATTCCTGCTGCAGGTAAATGACTAGCCTATAAGTAAAATGCATTGTTGAGGTTCAAGAAAGTCCTGATTTTCCAAGGTATTTTGGGACAATTCATGTGTGTGAACTACATAAATCCAAAAGGAACTACTTTTGAAAATTTCATCCATTCTACACTGGTTATTTTCTTCCCTCTTTATCTTGTTGAAAGGTTCTGAGGCAGTCTGCTCCAACTGGGAGAAAACTGAAAGCAGAGAAGTGCCTAAAAATGTCCCTGACAACCAAATAATTTCATACTTCTGTGTCAAATCTGAACTGATGTCAAGAATTACTTAATTATAGAAAACTAAAATGAGGTAATGATATTGTAAAGCTCAGTGAAATAAATTTTGCTGCTTTGGAATAACTGTTTCAATATGGAAGTGTTCTCTTCTCACTTCTGATAATTATAGCTGTTACCCCAAACAATAAAAATCCACTAATAGATCCTATCTAATGAATAAGGTCTATTCTTGTTGTCAGGCACTGAACATAAAGGATGATGTATCGTATGATACTATTATGGTTTTTGACAGGACACCACAAAAGTGTGAGATCATTTCTAAAACACATCAGAAGCTGTTGTGACCACAGAACATCAAATTATTCTAGAGCTGGAATTAAGATGGGAAATTATGCTTTTAAATATCAGTAGCAATTTCACATTAAGAGTCTGAGATCCCTCTCTAGCATTTAACAATAACACATTATTCTGCAATATGTTGCTACACATTGTTTTCACTTCTTTTGGTTTATGTAAACAAGCAAAACTATTTTAAATCCTCAGGACAAGCTTTAATAATAGCAGCGTGTACTGAAGCTTCAGTCTGTTCTGTTTATAACCATGTTTATATGTTAGTAAAGAGTGGAAATTTGTCACCAAAACTACCAGTTTTTTTCTGTGTCACTTCTGCTAATATGTACTCATGAGTTTATTTTTAGGTATGTATGTGTTTGCTGAAGGTCAGGTGCTCGAGAGCTTGGAAACATAACAAATGTCACTCCAGAACAGAGTAATGGTTTGGTGATCTCCATATCCTATTCTAGCAATGACCAGTGATGGATGGATGCTTCACATCTACTTAATGGTGCAGTAATATATCACACAGATATGATTGTCCTTATCCTAGACAACCCTGGCTGAAGAGCACTGAATCGTCAGGATTGCTAATACTGAAGCTGTTACAGGCATTGCTGTTTAATGGTAAGTCTTTTTTTGTGAATACTCTACCTCTGTTATATTAGACCAGTTTTAGAAGGGAGTAGCTCTGCTGTTTTCAATACAGTTTCACCAAGGAGTTGAATGCCTAGGAGGCCAAACTTCATGGTGGGAACAGGTGATGATTCCAGTGTTGTTTCCAGTCACAGATTTTAAGTGGTGTCAGTGGAAATGTATGCTCATCCTCCTATAATCAGGAATAAAAGTACAAAAGTGCCCAGGTGCTTTTCCATTCTATCCTGATAAAGTCATGAGAATAGTGATGTACATATATTAAAAACCAATTCTAAAAACAAACTCAACTGTAGACACCTGATATGATACTCCTACAGTGTCAGAATTGTTAGAGTTGGTAGACAATACAGCAAATGTGGAAACCTGGAAAAGGCAAAGTGCAGGAGCTAGATAACTAGACCTTGACAAGAAAAAGTGGATGTTTTTCAGCTATTTGGTTATGTTCCTACTAAACACTGAAAGCAGATAAATATTTCCTACATTTAGTAGAAATCCAATTTCATGTTCTAATTACTGTGAACATGAACAGTTAGATTTGCTGTTGAGCAATATTCTTAGAGGAAGATGTGCTCTGTCAACAGCTGTGTTCTTGTACCTAGAGGTAGAATCTCAGGTATTTTTAGAATGACAGACTAGGGCATAGGAGGCTGAGGATCAGACTCTGTAAAACAAAGTCAAAGACAAAAGTGGAAGAGGGCTACTAGTACACTTTCCTAGGTGTACTTATTTTCTTTCTGGCAGATATTCTTCTGGCCAATTGCTGGAAACTTGAAAAGTGTAAGACTTCCAGACAACTTATTCTCGGTTCTCGGCTTTGCTCTTTTTTTTTTTTTTTTTTTTTTT